>SKCR01036271.1:0-105289 GCA_019454045.1 Zanthoxylum bungeanum
CTCGAAGATTAATGGAATAGTTTCATCATTGATTGAACTATTTTGTTCCATTAGGAATAGGTGCTTGAATAGTATACTCTGATTTTCATCGAGTTTTACTATCCTCCCACTTACCACTGCATGTCTGTATTCCTCTAAGGAAAACTACATGGTGAGCAACAATCTAATTGTTCTCTGGTGAGATGTATAAGTATTATACTTATGTTTCCCTTAGGATAACCTATATTGGCACTTATCCAATTTGGGTCCTTAGTTTGGTATCATCCAAACGTTATGCCTGGCATACCCAAATTATCAGGAATGAGAAACCTCGTTTCTTCCATGTTCATATCCTATATGACATCAGTCAAACAGATTTATATGGAACCTTATTCTAAATAAGTTATTGCACTGTTAAAACTTATCTGTTGAAGGAATGGTAGCTCAGAGCGACTCATGATTAGCCTTATCATGTCTAACATGATTCGGTTAATCCGTTCGGACACACCGTCACTTTGACGTGTTCCGGGAGGAGTCCTCATTTTGAAAGAATACTATACTCTTTCAAGTATATAAGAAACTTATTGCTTAAGTATTTTCCATTACGGTCCTTACCGTGACGGTATAATACTATAGCCGATCTGTTTGTCTATTTCGTGTCGAAACTCTAAAAGTTTCTGATTTGTGTTCTTCAAAGAAAACACATAACCATAACGTGACGCCACATCCGTTAAGGTCACGAAATATTCATTTTCACATCTAGCCTAGCTAGATATGGGCCACTAACTTCACCATGAATAAGGCTAACAGATCGGTGGCTCTTACACTATTACCAAAGTAAACAGTGTTTTAGGTACTTTACCTAACAAACTAGATTCGTAGACTTTATTTGAATAGTCAAATCAGTCCTAGTACCCACTCTTCAAAAGTGTGGATATACGAGTCTTGTATAATTGTGTCCCATACAACAATGCCACAAATAAGTCTATTGATCAAATCAATTTGATCTATTTATTTGTCAATTTATATGTTTGAGATTTTAATTATATTCAAAATATAAATTCTGTTATTCACATCTAAATGTGTTTATCTCAGTATCATCTTTATATAATGAAACACTGAGTGTTCTAGAATATAAAGGTTTATCCACAATGGATTAAACACTGATATAGAGATAATGTCTCTAGTCAAACTAGTTACATTATAACAGTTCCTAATTTAAGTACACACCCGAAGGGTAGTCCTAAACTTAGGTATCTACGGTCGAAACAACGACTTTCGTCCCGTTTCTGATTCGCAGAGCAATCTCAGCTTGAAGTCAGTATCCTGCTCAAGCAGATTCTGAACATCAATACATATATTTTATGTACCACACTAAGTATTTAAAATCTAATTTCAATACTAGCTGTGAACATAACTAAGACAAACATTTTCAAAGTAAGAGCCTGCCCTTTCTTTAATTCCTTCGTGTCTGCCATATCCAAATGGTAGTCACTTTGGGATATGTCAATTATCCTTTTCAATATTTCAAAACCTTAGGCCAAGCCTTGGGTTTTTAGAATATCGAAACGATGTGCACCTCGTGCTACATGCCCAATTGCAAATTTTGACTTTATCTCCTCTAGAATAGTCAATTAATTCTCCAAGAATTATAAATTGCAATTTTAATACTTCTAAATCTAAAATTAGATTTATGACAAGAATATTAAATTAAGCACTAAAGTCATCATCACATAAATCTTCCAAAGATTTTATGCTCTACTTATTTTGCTTAATTTTGGGCTTAAGGTATAATAAGTATTTTATCAAATAAAGTAACCTATTTATTCCCAATTTGAAAATTAAATTATTTAAAATATTTTAATCCCAGATTATATTTTAAATATCCAACTTTTCAATTTTATCTTGATTACAATAGTCCAACTATTTAATCAACGATTAGTGGTACTATATATATTATAAAGATTATAATAGTCAACTATATAATCAAATATAATCCAAATAATTAACCTCAATTACATTGATTACTATAATCCAATTATAAAATCAACTGTAAACTGAAATAATTAATTCAAATATATGATTAATATAATCCAATTATATAAATCAAGTATAATACAGTCCAACTGTTTTTAAAACAACAATTAAATATTAGTCCAACTAACATTTAATCTAATGACGAAATAATTTAAATGAGCGCGTATGGCGAGTAATTGAACGAGTATTGCAAATTCAATTCTTGCCTCCCATTATTTTTCGTCGAGCCTCTAACCCTCTGTCGAGTACTCGGGAAACCGTGTTTCCTAGTGGGCTAGGATCCCGTTAAATATCACACAATCTTGACTTTGGCCAACAAATTGTATGATAATTAACTAGGTAGATCTCGAAGATCAATTGGATCTCATCCAACTCCTAGATCCAGTAGGTGGACATCCAAGTCCCAAACATACATCTCATATATGCCTATACATCGAATGTATACCCTAACCTTTTTCCTCTGAATCAACTAGGCCTTGGCTTTGGCACAACAAACCTAGTGATCCCAGTCAAGCGCGGACCCATTCACATGGAAGCTTCGTAATCAATGTCAATGGACAAGAAGTGGTCTTGACTTTGGCCAACAAACCACAACTTGGACACGACACCAATATGGAACAAAGCCTCGTGATTCAAACACATCTTCGACGGACAAGGGCTTGACTTTGGCCAACAACCCATGCCAATCTAGGATCTTGAGCAAGAATCACTCAATGGAAGGAAAAGACGCGTGATATTTGATGAGGACTTTTCGCGTGCAAATTGGCAACCAATTTATTATCTTTGTTAAGGTCTCATCATCATACACCCTTAAACATGCATTCTAAACATATAATAAAGCGCATATGTAAAATAATAATGATATGCGGATGGATATTTTACACATTGATCCTAGATCAAATCTCTCACTTTCTCTCTCCAAGCTAGCACAAATATTTCTTCTACCCGTTACACTACACTTCTAAAGAAACCTCATTTACATTGAGGGGAATAGGTGAGAAGAGAATACAAAGAAATAGGAGATAAGGCTGGACTCGCAGGTCCAATTAATAAATCAAATTTATTACAATAATTTCTAAAATTGCCCCACCCTTCTAATATCCATCCGATATACATTATTCAAACATCACAACCATGTATTCATACAAGCATGTTATCAATCAATCAATCAAATTAATTAATCTTGATAATTAGTGATCATCCAATGTTCAAACAACGATTTGATTTTGTTTGAGTCAAACTCGTTTTGCGAACACGTACTCAAAGTACGATTTCTACGAATTAAATTAAATTACATAATTAAATCCAATTTAATACGCATTTAATTCTAATTCATTATTTAATTCCAAATTAAATATTACACTTTATAAAATAAACCTTTACGACTTAAATTCCAAATTTAATCGTTACGGGTCTCAAAGCCCGATTAATATCCAATATTAATTTAATTAAAGTCCAATGGGCTTTTAATTAATTTCTTCAAGGCGTGGACTTTTGGTCAACTCGGGTCAAACCGAATAGCCAAAGTCCAATCCGGGAGTTACCCCATAAGCCTATAAATTAATCTTGGCCCATTAGGCCCAATTAAACTTTAAAGGTTCATTAGTCGCATTTGGGCCTTTTGGAAGCGGTTTTGGGCCTAATTGGATCCAACCAATTTTGGCCTAAACCAACTTTGTACAACAAAGTCCAATAAACCCAATACAACTTAAAGAGGCCCAAATCCAATTTTAAGCCCAATAATTTAATTTCAAAAATTCCAAATTTTCCAATTAAATTACCTAAAGTGTATAGCATTATTAATTACCCAAATCAAAGTTTCCAAAACACTAAATTTGTCCAATTAATCATGCTTAACATCAATGAATCATGTCAACATGATTTGATCAAAATCAAACCCAATTACATGCTTCAAGTGTCTCGGCCAAAGAGGGAAATTATGCCCAAATCAAATTCAATCCAATTGAACCAAATAAACATAAATTCAACATCCCCAAATGATTTGCAAGTCATCCAATGAACAAAAAATCAAAAATCCAAGACAATTTTAGGGATCATATTTTCGGCCATCACAAGCAAATTGGGGAAAATTGTTTCAAACACTTTTTCATCAAATTGATCTAATCAATCATCAATTAAACAACATTCAAGCATTCCAAATCATCTAATTTCATTAAACATGCTCAAAATCAAGTTTACCCAAATTTGTCATGCCCAAAATTTGGGGAAAAATGGATCCAACCAAATTTCATGAAATTGATTATGCACAACATCAATTCAACCTCATTCAAGCATACTATACTAAACAATTTAATCATTTGATGCTCAAATTGAGTTTACCCAAATTAAAGTTTTGGCCAACAATAAGCAAATTGGGGAAAATCAATTCAATCAATTTTTTTCTTCAAATTGATTACATATAACTCTAAGTTATTCACATACAAACATTCTTAAACAAACAATTTGTCAAAATCATGCTTAAATCAAAAAGCCCCAAATTTTGCTCAAGAACCCTAAATTCGTTTTATGCAACCAATAGCTCAAGATACCATTGTAGAGTTTCAATCAAGTCCCAAGAATCATCAATCATGCATAAAAACGAGTTGAATACAACCAAGGAGTAAGGCGGAATACATACTCACATTGATGGAATTTGATGAAATGAAGAATACAAGCCTTCAAGCTTCTCAAACTCGCGGTAATGGAGCTCCTTGTGCTGTTGGACTGCTCGGTTTTGGTCCTTCCTGTCTCTCCAAGATTCGGCCATGGATGGACTCCATGGAAGCTCCAAGCTTCAAGCTTTTCCATGCTCATAAATTCGTTTCCCCATCACCATAATATAACCCATGTGTGTGCTAGCACTACTCATCTTAATTTGCTTCTCAAAATTTCGGTCAAACCATAAATTTTTGTGAAGAAATCGGCTTGAAGCCGTGAGAGGGAGAAGAGAGAAAGAGGAAGGAAAAAGGGTTTCATTGAAACCGATTGTGAGAGAGAGAAAAAGGTAAAAGGAAAATAAAAGTAATAGGTTTTTATATTTTCCAAAATTAAAACCATTTACCATATATTTTACTTTTTCCTTAAATGCTAAAGTCAAAAAGCAAAAAGCAAAAGTTGCTTTTTCAACTTCTACATCAATCACTCAAATCAAGTGACAACATGTCACATCACTCAAAGTGACATTTGATTTGACGTTTGATGTGACTAGCGATTTGACGCTCGAATTAACTTGCGTGCCGCACTCGAATTCGAAATGCGAATGCGCTCGCAAATAATCCCGGGCTCGGGTTCGCTAATTCCAAATTAACGAATTTTCGGTCGCGTCGTAATTAAATGATTACGCCTAGCGAAATCACTATTCACGTCGCTAACGAATTAATTCGTTCGCCCGAATTAAAATCCAATTTTAATTTCGCGTCGAAATCCAATTTCTAATAATATATCAAATATATTATTTTATCGATTAATTCCAAATTAATCGTTCTCTCTCTTTAAAAGATATTTTATCCGAGATAAAATATCTTTCTGTAATTAATCCCAGATTAATTTTCTCTCTTATCGAATTAATCCCAGATTAATTAAAGTGCGAGTTATACATCATCGGTGAATCTTCAGGAAGCGACCCATGAGATCTCCGGATATATTGGCAGTAAATATGGTCGTCGGACTATCCGAACACGTAAGTATCACCTACTACGTTTATACCGATTTACAAGACAAGGTTGGCTTCTAGCAAAGCGCCATGCCTACCCAATTCTCCAGAAATATTCTTACAGGAATATATAGATCTGTATCAAGCGTAGTATACCGTAGTATTGTGTATATCGGCCCAGTATCGGATAGTCACGTGCTAGGGCTGGGGCTGGATAAGTGTCTGCCCCGTCCGAAGCACATGTCGGATGTCTGGTAACTAGTCTCTATAATCGGATATACATGACCTTGTCATAATATCCTGATGGCCGGCCAGCACTTAAGAGCACTAATACCGTATGCTGCGTGACATCATCTCCACTATGACTGAAGTGATACTTCCGTCTCGACATCACACCCAATACACTACGACTCTCTGATAACCCAGAAGCGGTGTACGCAGAACCGGTTAAAGCCCTGTACCACCAAGACCAAAGTCTACCGATTATCGCAAGTATTAGCGATGCAAGTCTCAGGTTAAGACTATACACACCTACCTTGATTCGGCCTCCCATAGACACATAGTCATAATACCAATGGGATTCTGAGGGGTCTATCCAGAGCGAAGCTGTTTCCCGTACCATCGGTGAAACACAACCTCCTATCGCACTTGCATAAGTATCCAATACTTAAATATATGAGAACTATGCCGTTGTGCCCTCACAACGCGCACAAGTGCAATACTAGCCTATTCCGCATTATCGATGTCCTGTCTCGATAATACTCCGGCTAGGGATATTTAATGATTAATCCTTCGTGGACTGATACTGTCTCATATCATCTCAATCCAGGAACTAATCATATGGACCTCTCTTCATTTATACATATATGGTGATCTAATCACAAATGATGAGAGTGCAATTTCCTTGTCACATAGTTAATTTGTACAATAACACCGTGATCTGTACAAATAGTGACGCTATGGGTCATATTATCCAACATCACCATGTTCGGAGGCTCTTCACACCTCTCATTCTCAGAACTTCCCCCACCACGGGGCACAGCTATATTGGACATGGCAGCAGTCAGAGCTTGTAGTTGTTCAGTCATTTTGGTGAGATTAGCTTCAATCTGGTCCATTCGAGACCCCTCGTTGATGGATTCACTCATATTTGCTACCGTTCTTTTGGTGAGTCTTCTTTCTTCCCTAACCCAAAGGGAATCTATGGTGTCTTTTCAAACTGCATGTTAGTATGTATGCATGTAATGCACGAAATATACAATTCTATCAAGATTTATATACAAGTTGGCCCATTATCATTTTAAAGCACTTAGTCATACTATTGCGCGGTGCAAACTTGTCCCAGTTGAAAAGGCCCAACAAGTTTATACTTTTACGATAACATGGCTAAAAAACTTCAAATAATAAGAGGCCTAAACATAAAATGGCCTATCGGTATTTTAGAAGCTTTTGGCCCAATTGTCAAAGGACATGAACTTGTCCCAGTTTAAATGGCCCAACAAATTCACATTCCTTGACAAAAGGTCCAACTGAATCCAAATGACGATGGTCCAAACATAAACATAAAGAGATAATTTCTACTGGTCATATAACTATGGTTCACATGTAAGTTTTAGGAGTGTAAACAAAGGCTCTCGCTGACGAAGGATTGCCCACAACTAGGACTCCCCACTCAAGGGTTCAAACGACCAAGTGAGCGCACCCTTTTTTATACACTAAGGTACGTGCCAACAAGTTATGGTGTGTGACTGACTGTCAAATGGATTTCCCGTTGTAGATTCCCCAGAGGGAGGGCGGAGCGAACTCTCTTAAAAACCCAAGCCCCTTAGGCTCTTATCGCTTGGTGACAGGAATAAACAACGAGTCCTCCAAATTAGTCGGTCACAGTGAGCTACGGGTAAATGATTATCTAGGTGCCTTCACAGCTTTTCCTTATAGAATGGTAGTGAGTGAAGGAAGACACCAAACTATAAATGGTTATCTAGGTGCCTTCACAGCTTTTCCTTATAGAAAGGTAGTGAGTGAAGGAAGACACCAAACCATCACCTAGCCTTAATAATGCATTTGGTTAAACCCCTTCAACCTACTATAGACATGGTTAATTAAAGCACAAATCACAAACATTACAAGACATTATTTCGGGGCGGATTCTCTATCCCTAGTGGAGTCGCCAGACTGTAGGACACAGAAACTGGGCGACGCATGCTGTTATAGGCTCGTTGCCTAGTCGGGAGTATGGAGTAGCCCACGGGGGACTAAACCGGAGAATAATGGAGTCGCCACCCGGTGTGAACCGGGAAAATGATTTAAGGCCACACTCACCCCTCGCAAGGGAAGACCTCAAACCGTTGGGTTCAGAATGGTCCCTTACTTATGTCGTTTGTAATGAATGAATTTGTGCAATTTTAACCAAGTCTACTTAACATACATATTGGTACAAGTAGTCTAAATTCTTATAAAGCCTAAATTTAGGTTTGCATGCTTCAAAAGTAAACTTTCATAACGGCAAACATACGATATCACACAATGAGCGTACTGAATTATCAAATACGAAAAATAAATAACAACCTAAACATAAACGTAAATTAAACTCCTATTGCGAAACAAAATAACTAAATCATGCATAAAGAAGTAACATAATCATGCTTTAAAAATAGACAACATACTAGACTAAATCATGCTAAATAATCTACTAGACTAAATCATGCTCGAATACAAGTTTGGATGAAATGAAATATGTGAATCCTTCAAGTGGTACGGGGCATTGTGTCCCGAGTGCAAACAATAATACCGTCCATTCGGAATCGGCTACGGAATTTATGTCCGGGTTTCCATCCAATATACCACAAGAGGGAACACACATTTCATTCACCCGGAATCACATCATACAATAATTTATAATATTCATGCGAAATAAAGTAAGTTACATGCTTTCTAAATCACTAATTCATGCGAGAAAAATAAGTATCATGCTTTCTAAGTCATTATTCACGTAAAGAAAATTAAATAACATGCTAAACTATTCATTCATGTTAAATAACATAAATAACATGTTTTCTAAATCGCTATTTCATGCGAGGAAATTAAATAACCTATGCCCTCAGGTCTAACCTTTTGTGTCGTCTCTCGGAGGTGCGTTATACGGCCGTCGGAAGGGCTAAAACTCCGTAACTCTTCTGGTTCACTGGTTTGATGTTTTCCTTCGCGGTTTCGCTATTTTACTCACTGTTTTCACTCCGTTTCGCTGCTGTTTTGCTGCTGTTTTTAGGCGATTGTTTTTGGTTGTTCAAGGGACTGTTTTGGTGGTTTTTGGAGGGCAGTGGGCTGCTGTTTTTAGGCGATTTTGAGGGGGGTTTTGTGTAGTTTTTTAGTGCAGTTTTGGGGTGTTTTCTGGACTGTTTTGGGGATTAAATTGGCGTAAAAAACTGGCAGTGCAGTGGGCTATTATGCGGCAGTGAAGGAGACAGTGTAGTGGAGTATTTGACGTGCAGTGAAAGGCAATGTAGAGGAGCTGTTTAGGCGTGACTTTGGGGGGGGGTTTGGGGCTGTTTGGAGTGAACAGTAGGGGCAGTGTGAGGGCTGGTTGGACGTATTTCAGGGGGTTGATTTGGGTCTTGAATTGTTGTGAATCAGAGGTAGAAGGAAGGGCAGTGGCGTGAGCAATGAGTGGTCTTCAATGAGTGTTTTTCTGTTGTCTCTCTATTATGTATGTGCTATGAAGATGTTCCCGGGTTTCAAAGGAGTTAAGGGTGGTTTATATAGGCAAAATGGGGGGTAGGTTCCTTGTTTAAGAAGGAGAATGAATTACTTTGTTGAAAAAAAATGGAAAAGGGAAGGCTAAGTCATTGGTGTGGGGTTGGCAAATTAAATGGCTTGGAAACTTGTTGAGAAAGGAAGGTGATTAGAGGGTTCTTTTGACTTGGAAGGGGGGTGACATTGATGGCTTGGAAACTTTGTTGAAAAGTGGGGAATAAGGTAAATTGATGTCAAATGTGTGGGGTATGCATGGTAGAAGGTTATTTTGGTTGTTTGAATAGTTGATGGAGGGGTAAATGGGTGTGTGGTTGGCTTTGGTTGGTGGGTTTGATGGTGTGTGGGATTTGGTTGGTGGGTTTGGTGGTGTGTGGGCTTTGGGCGTGGATTTGGTTATTTGGGCTTTAGGGTATGATTCACGGGGGTTTTGGTCAGAAGTGTTTTTTGAAACGGAGGTTCGACGAGCAAAGCCGGAGCTAAACAAGCGAATCAAATCCAACAAAACATCAATTCTCAATTATTCCATTCCAACGTCTGTGTCTCGCGACTTCCATGACATAAAAGGTAGTGCCTCCGTACGAGGCTCATCATCGGGACTTATATGCAAAAATGCAGTGCCTACATGCATCCTCAAAAGGCTGAATGTCAAATTCCTCCAATTCGTTGAGCTGGTGGAACTTTTTCTCTTATGTTGCTTGTAGTGCAAGAATTGGCTTTTTTAGTGCAAAAGACGCTTTATCTTCAGGCTCCACAGGCAATTGACATGTTTTTAGTTTGTCAATAGAACTTTGCATTGCATTGGAGTTCTGAATGGTACTGTGTATCACATCAAGTCTGAAATATTCCTCCTTCTTTTCATCTACTGGGAAATTCATGGCCTTGAAAACATTGAATGTTACTTCTTGGTCCTGTACCCTCATGATTAATTCTCCTTTTTGTACATCAATAATGGTTCGACCTATAGCCAAGAATGGTTTCCCGAGAATGATCGGCACGTCTTCGTCTTCCTCCATATCAAGGATAATAAAATCTTCTGGGAAAATGACTTTGTCAACCTTGACCAGCACATCCTCAACTACGCCTCTTGGAAATACGAGCGTTCTATCAGCAATTTGTAGAGAGACTGAAGTGGGCATTGTTTCTCTAATCTGCAGTTTCCTGAAAATAGAAAAAAGCATCAAGTTAACACTTGCACCTAAATCACATAAAGCCTTACCAAAGTTATGTTATCCTATGATGTATGGAATGGTGAAACTGCCAGGATCTTTCAACTTCGGGGGAAGATTCCTCTGAATGATGGCACTGCATTCTTCCGTCAATGCTACTGTCTCGTAGTCTCCCAATCTTCATTTTCATGAAAGAATATCTTTCATGAATTTGACATACCCGGGCATTTGTTCCAAGGCTTATACAAATGGAATGTTGATGTGCAGCTTTTTGAACACCTCCAGGAAATGAGCAAACTGCTTGTCCAGTTTGTTTTTCTGAAGACACTGAGGAAAATGTGGAGGTGAAGTGATCTGTTCTTTTTCATTTGCTTCTTTTTCCTCCATCTATTGCTTTGTTTCTTTTGGAATATCTTCAATTGTTACCTTGATTCCAACATCTTTGTTGATTTCAGTACCGCTTTTTAACACGATGGCATGACATTTCTCCTTTCCCATGTTCCTTGGATTTGGCTCTGTGTTGCTAGGAAGGGTACCTGGCGGTATGTAACTCTAAGCATTGGCCAGTTGTCCCATTTGATTTTCCAGTGCTTTAATAGAGGCTGAATGGCTTTGATTCAATGCTACTTGATTTTGAACCATAGCTGCTCAAGCATCGTATTTTGCTTCTTGCTTCTTCAACTGGGCCAGCACTTCTATTATCCCTGGTTCTTTTTCATGCTCATGGCCTTTGTTCTGTTGCTGGAATCCATGTGGTGGATAGTTATGTTGTTGGAATCCCGGTGGGGATTGTTCTTTTGCCCTGAATTGTTACTCCATGAAAAATTCAGATGATTCCTCCACCCTGGGTTGTAGGTGTTGGAATATGGATTGTTCCCTTGTCTGTTGAAATTGTTGACATAATTCACCGTCTCTTCAAGTTGGTTGGTTCTGGTGCTCCTCCATATGGTGAACTTGTGGATCCACCATTAACTTTCATGTTAAGAGTTTCCAGATTTTTGCAAATCACATCCAGCTTGGAATTCAGTGATGTGTTGGCTCCAACTTCATAAATTCCTGCAATTCTTTGGATTATGCTCCTTTCTGTTGGCCATAAAGAATTGTTGTTGGCCATTTCTTCAATTAAGTCTCAGGCTTGATCTTCTCCTTTTGCCATCAAATCTCCTCCAGCAGCAACATCAATTGCAGTTCTCATTATTCCAAAAAGTCCATTGTAGAAGGTTTGGACTTGTAGCCACTTTGCGATCTCATGATGAGGACATTTCCGGAGTAAATCTTTGAATCTTTCCCAAGCTTCGCAAAGGTATTCTGAATCTTGTTGCACGAAGGATGTGATGTCATTCCTCAACTTTGCAGTTTTGGCTGGTGGAAAGTATTTTGCAAGGAATTTGGTGGCTACAGTGTTCCAAGTTGTGATGGAACCTGCTGGTAGTGAATGTAGCCAAGCTTTAGCTCTGTCCTTCAAGGAGTATGGAAAAACACACAGTCTCAATGCTTCTTCAGCTGCTTGGTTGTAATTGAAAGTATCGCAAACTTCCCGAAAGTTGCTGATATGGGCATTAGGATCTTCAGTTGCATTTCCCCCAAACTGTACTGACTGCTAAATCATCTGGATGCATGTTTTGATGTCACCCACATTTGCTGGTAAGGGAGGAAGTACAATACAAGAAATGAGTCTGTCAACCACCAGAATGGTTCTGTCTCGAATGGGAATCGGTGGTGCAACGTTCAAAGGTTTAGGTTCCATGTTAAGGATTGCTTCTTGGCCTTCTCGTCTTTCCCTTCTCAATTGTCTGATGTTTCTTTCAATTTCTGAGTCAAGCGGTCGAAGTTCAAAGCTTCTAGTTTGTCTCATGTAGTTTCTGAGAACCTGAAACACAAGAAAACAAAAACAATAAGTAAAAAGAAATTAGATACAAGTAATGTATCTAACCCCAAAACTAATAGTGAAAGATAAATAAGTCCCTGGCAACGGCGCCAAAAACTTGACTGGTGCGTAATCACACGCGTATAACGCAAGCGCACATATCGTTCAAGTAGTATAAAAAGTATCGATCCCATGAGGACTTAATACCTGATCTATTAATTTTATGAGGTCAAATGATTACTAGTATCTAACAAGTTGATTGATTGATTTTAAATGGTGATGATTCTAAATTTAAAAACAAGTAAATAAAATTGCACGAAAGTAGGTTTAAGAAAATCCAATATTAAAAACTATCTAGGGTTGTGATTTCTTCCAATATCATTTTAAAGATGAAGTGGTTATTTTATGTTTGTGTAATAAATCGGTTTACTAACCTGGAACACTAGATTATGCAAAAGCCTCTATCGATTGAACCATATGTCTATGTCAACCAAATTATATGGATTCATTAAGTTTAAGTTCCAATTATGGCTACCCCCGCCCGACAGGTATATGTCTATCCTGTAAGGAAATCTATTAAAGGCTTATCTATCCTCAAGGAATATCGTGGGCTATTAAGTCTAAGGCTGAAACCTAAAATTACTTTGTCAAGTTTATTTTAGATTTACCAGATCAATCTTATTAGTGGCCAATTAACAAGATGCATTAAGCTTAAGACTTAATAAGTAAACCTTTAAATTACCCAAACTATAAAATAACCCCTTATAAACCGGTAATATTGGATTTCATCACAACCCCAGATAACTGGCTTAGTTACGACACATATTTACGGGTAGTAAAAACTTAAATAAAATAAAAGTCATAAAGTAAAATGCTGAAAAGTAAATTGCTGAAAAGTAAATGACGGAAAGTAAATGCTGAAATTAAATACTGAAAATTAAATGCTGAAAAGTAAATGCTGAAAGTAACTTACTAAAAAGTAAATGCTGAAAGTAAATTGCTGAAAAGTAAATGCTGAAAGTAAATTGCTGAAAGGAAATTGCTGAAAAGTAAAAGTACAATAAAAGAAAATGCTGAGGTAAAATGATCCACTTTTATTACTTCTATTTTAGATATCTCCCTTAATATAATATATTCACATTGTATGATAATTACCAACCAGCCATATAGGCGGTATCCAGATTAAGTCAAATTAATAATTAATTACAAACCGACCAATCAGGCGGTATCTAGTTTAGTCAGGTTAAAACCAATTTAAATAATTACCAACCGACCAATATGGTGGTATCCTCGTTAAGTCATGTTTTAACTAGTTTATATATTATAATTAAGGGAGATTAATCTAAATATTAGTAATAAAAGTTTTACCTTTTACCCTAGCAAATGGGAGTTACCTCCTCATTACTGAAAAGTAAAAACTGAAAATTAAAGAAAGAAAAGTATTGTGCGTAAAAGTAAATTACGTAAAGTAAAAACTGAAAAGTAAAGAAAAGAAAGTGCGAAAGCGGAAATTAATTACTGAAAGCTGTAAATAAACAAACAAGATACAATCTTTTTAGTATTATTAAGGAATTCCTTATAAGAAAGTATGAATTTACAAATGAAATGACTTGGTATTTATAGGCAAAATTTTGCCTCCATCAAATCATCCACCAAATCAATTATTAATTGCTCCACTAATTGCTCCACCAAATCCATTATTAATTGCTCCACTAATTGCTTATCATGTTTGGTGGTGATTTGATAATTTTTATTATTTATTTATTAATTTATTTTTTACTTTGAAAATGATTGAAAATGACTTTAATAATTACACACAACACACTTCTGGATGGTTCATCAATTTCGGGCATGAAATCTTCAGAATTCAAATTATTTTATCTTTCAAAGTTGTAGATCTATGATTCTTCTTTAATCTGGAACTTGAATCAGCTCAATCCGATATCGGAGTAAAACGTTATGCCCAAAATACGACAGATGCGCAAAATTGGAATTTCCAAAACTGCACTTCGTTAAAACGCCCTTTCAAGTTTCCAATCTCAAAAATTAATATGTCAAGTCCAATTTTTGCCCTTATTTGACCCATATTTCGTCCTGAATGATTTAATTGTGTCCTATTATTATTTTATCTGCAAAATAAACTAAAACACATCAAAACGTTCATCAAACTCGAGAAACTAAACAAAATATTAAGTAAATGGGGCGGTAAAGATTGATATATTTTCCGCTCATCAGTAGCCTAGCTCATCCTCTAACAGAACTACTCCTAATCTAATTAGGATTCTTTACAGATCCAAATGGCTTCTATTGCTGCCTCAGCTGCAGCAATATTCCCCTTTTCTTGTTTATTCGGCAACAATATCTTGCTTGGAAGATTTCCAGCTCACTGTTCCGTTGTTCAAACTATATAGTACCCTTTATTATGACTTATAGTCATTTTTATCGGTTTGGAAACTTGCAGTAGTGAACCCAGTCACTTCAAGTTCTCCTTCTCCATAGCTTAAGAAAGCAATATTAGATCATCTAAGATACTTAAGGATGTTCTTAACATCAATCCAGTGACTATCACTAGGATTGGCTTGATTGTGACTCCATATGCTCAAAGCATATGAGACACCAGGTCGTGTACATTTATTTCAATGTACGAGTTCTCGGAGAGTGCCAAAAAATTTCAGATCTGTCCCAATAGATCTTTATTCCTAGAATAAAGGTTGTCTCTCCCAAGAATTCTACGGAGAATTTTCATGAAATACAATCTTTCACCGACTGTATTATGGGAATATCATTTCCAAGAAATGATATATCATCATTGTATAGGACAATCACTGTCAGTGCGCTCCCACTAACCTCCTTATATACACAAGAATCATTTTCGTTTTGAATAAATCATATACCATTATGATTACATCAAAACGATAGTTCCAAGAACGCAATGCTTGCTTCAATCTAAGAATGGATCGATTTAACTCGCAAACCTTGTTTGCTTGTTTTGGTACGACAAAACTGTCAGGATGTTGTAAACATCCTCTAAAAGGTTTCCGTTTAAGGAAAGCGTTTTGACGTTCAGCTGCCATATTTCATAAATGAAACATACAGCATCAGCAAGCATTATCCAAATGGATTTAATCAAGGCAACAGGTAAAAAGTTTCGTCGTAATCAACATAATGTTGATAACGATACCTTTTTGCTACAATCCTAGCTTTGTACGTTGGTATGTTGCCATCCATGTTTGTCTTCCTTGAAGACTCATATAGTACCAATAGGCACAATGCCTTCAGGTACAACAACTAGTGTCCAAACTTAGTTGGTATACATGGAATCCATTTCAGATTTTATGGCACTTTTCCGTAATAGGGAGTCGATACCTTGTATCACTTCCTCATACGTAGTCATTTTGTGTTCCTCAATAAGACTACATCTTTATGAGGTGAGATCAGAAACCCATACCTCTCATGTTGTTTTCTGACTCTCTCCGACTTGCGCGGTTCTTGTGTATTTGAAGATGATTGGTATAGTTTCATCCTTGATGAACTGTTTGTGTTCCAATAGGAATCGGTGCCAGGAACAGTATTACTCTGATTTTCATCGAGTTTTACTTTCCTCCCACTTACCACTGCATATAGGTATTCCTCTTAGGAAAACCACATGGCGAGCAAAAATTACATTGTTCTCTTGTGAGTTGTATAAGTACTATAATTTGGTTTCCCTAGGATAACCTACAAATTAGGCACTTATCCGATTTGGGTTCTAGTTTGGTATGATCCAAACATATGCATAGCATTCCCAAATCCTCAAGAATGAGAAAACCCAGTTTATTTCCTGTTCATATCTAATATGAAGTCTGTCAAATAGAATTTTATGGAACCTTATTCAAAATAAGTATTGCATTGTTTAATGCGTATCCCTAGAAGGAAAATGGTAGCTCAGAGCGACTCATGATTAACCTTATCATGTCCAACAAAATTCAGTTTCTCCGTTTGGACACACCGTCAAACTGAGGTGTTTCGGGAGGAGTCCACATTGAAAGAATACTATACTCTTTCAAGTAATTGAGAAACTTATTGTTTAAGTATTTTCCACTACGGTCTAACCGTGATGGTTTTAATACTCTAGCCGATCTGTTTGTCTACTTCGTGTCGAAACTTTCTGAAAGTTTCCGATTCATGTTTCAAAAGAAACACATAACCATAACGCGATGCCACATCCGTAAAGGTCACGAAACATTCATATCCACCTCTAGCCTAGCTGGATATGAGCCCACTTACGTCACTATGAACGAGGGCTAACATATCGGTGGCACTTTCACTTTTTCCAAGTAAAAAGTGTTTTAGGCACTTTGCCTAATAAACTAGATTCGTAGACATTATTTGAATAGAATCAAATCTTTCCAAGTACTCACTCTTCGAAAGTATGGATATATGAGTCTTGTTTAATGTGTCACAGACAACAATGCCATAAATAAGTCTCATCTGATTAATTCAGTTTGAGCTATGTGTTTGTCATTTTATACGTTCGAGATTTATTTATATTCAAAATATAAATACTATTATTCACATCTAATATGTTTATCTCAATATCATCTTTATAAAATAAAACACTTTAGTGTTCTAAAATATAAAGGTATACCCGCAACGGGTTAAACACAGATATAGAGATAATGTTTCTAGTCAAACTAGGTACATTATAACAATTTCCTAATTTAGGTACACACCCGAAGGGTAGTTCCTAAACTTAGGTTTCTAGGGTCAAAACAGCGATTGTCGTCCCGTTCCGATTCACAGATTAAATCTTAACTGAAGTCAGTCTCCTGCTTATCAGCAGATTCTTCACATCAGTACATATTTGTGTACCACATTCAGTATCTAAAATCCAACTTTAATACTAGTAGTGAACATGTTTATGACAAACATATTTGAAGTCGGAGCCTTGCCCGTCTTCTCTACCTTCATGTCTGCCTTGTCCATACGGCAGTCACGCTTCAGTGACCCCATTTGCCACAGTTTAGGCAGACATCTTGGGATATGTCCTTTTGTCTTCCTAGAAGACTGTGATGATTTTGCCTTTGCCCCTTTTAGAAGCTCTGGCTTTGCCTCCTAGAGCATAGCCATCAACTCTCTAAGAGTTTTCTCTTGGTTCACAATGAACCTGCCCCAGCATTCGGGTAGAGACTATAAATTTTTTTTTTTAGTCTCGGAAATGTAGGTAATGCCTAGCTAACCTAGCTGATCGATGTCAGCAATCATCTGCGACACCTAGTGATCGACAGATGTACCCTCTGACATACACGAGCGAAAGAGCTTCTAGTGCAATTTGTACTTCTAAGAATAAATCTATGAAGATCTTTAATTTCAACATCATGGTACAAGGATCTAATCCTTAACTTTTACGAAGGAATTAAAGTGTCATTGCATTAAGTATAAAGGATTGAGCACTAAAGTTATCATTACATGAATATTCCAAATATCATGTTCTACTACTTGCTCAACTCCGGGCTTAGGCCATAGAGGTTGTTCTATCAAATAGAATAACTTCTCGGTTTCCAGGATTATCCTGAGGTTTTATTCCCAATTTGAAAATTAAAGCCGTTTAACGACATTTTTACCCAAGATTATGTTTTAAATGCTAATCTTTCAATTATCTTGATTGCTATAGTCCATCTATCCAATCAACGGTTTTAGGTACAATTGATTATAATGATTACTATAGTCTAACTATATAATCAACTATAATTTAAATTGGTTAAGTTCAAATATATAGATTACTATAATCCAATTATATAATAAACTATAATTTGAAGTAGTTTGAATACAATCCAACTGTTTAATTAAAACAACGATTAAATATTAGTCCAACTAATATATTTATGTAACGATGAAAAATTTGAAATGAGCGCGTATTGGCAAGTAACTAAACGAATTTGTAAATTTAATACTTGCCTCCCACTATTTTTCGGCGAGCCTCTAACCCTCTGTTGAGTACTCGGGAAACATTGTTTCCTAGTGGGCTAGGATCCCGTTAAATAACACACAACCTTGACTTTGGACAACAAGCTGTATGATATATAACTAGGTAGATCTATAAGATCAATTGGATCTCATCCAATTCCAAGATCCAGTAGGTGGACATCCAAGTCCGAAATATATATACAATTATATGCCAATATATCCAATATATTTTCCTAACCTTTTTCCTCTGAATCAACTAAGCCTTGGCTTTGGCACAACAAACCTAATGATTCCAGTTAAGCGGGACCCATTGACCTTGGAAAGCTTCGTAATCGATGTCAATGGACAAGAAGTGATCTTGAGTTTGGCCAATAAATCACAACTTGGACCGGACATGCGATATGGAACAAAGCCTTCATGATTCAAACACATCCGCGATGGACAAAGGTCTTAACTTTGACCAACAAACCAGTGCCAATCTTGGATCTTGAGAATGAATCATTCAATGGAAGGAAAAACACTTAATATATGTTGAGGGTTTTTTCGTGTAACTGACAACCAATTAATTATCTTTGTTAAGGTCTCATCATCATACACCCTCAAACATGCATTCTAAAAACATAATAAGGCACGTAATAAAATAATAATGATATGCGGATGGATATTTAAAACACTTTGTTCCTAGAACAAGTCTCTCCCTTTCCTTTCTCCTGCTAGCACAATTCTTACCTCTACCCGATTACATAACACTTATAAAGAAACCTCATTTACATTGAGGGGAGTAGGTGAGAAGAGAAATACAAAGAGTCAAGAGGTAATAGGCTGGATAGGCAGGTCCAATTAATAAATTCTAAATTTATTACAATAATTTCCAAAATTGCCCTCACCCATCTAATATCTATCCGATATACATTATTCATACATCACATCCATGTATTCACACAAAGCATGTTATCAATCAATCTAATCCAATTAATTAATCTGAAATTAATGACCATCCAATGTTCAAACAACGATTTGATTTGCACGAGTCCAACTCGTTTTAAGAATAAGTACTGAAAGTACGAATTCTTGAATTATATCAAAATACAATATTAAATCTAATTTAATTTATATTTAATACTAATTCTTTATTTAATTCTAAATTAAATAATTACACTTTATTAATGAGCCATTTGCGACTTAGATTCTAAATCTAATCTTTACGGGTCTCAAAGCCCAATAACATCCAATGTCAATTTAATTAAAGTCCAATGGGCTTTCAATTAATTCTTAAGGCATGGACTTTGGTCAATATGGGTCAAACCCAAATACCAAAGCCCATTTAAGGAATCACCCTTATTTGCCAAGAAATCAATTTAGGCCCATTAGGCCCAATTAAAATTTTAAAGGTCCATTTATTATATTTGGACTTTATGGATATGGTTTTGGGCCCAATTGGATCCAACCAATGCACCTAAACCAAACTTGGCCCAACCAAGCCTATTAAGCCCAAATACAACTTTAAAAGCCCAATTCCAAATTTGGCCCAATTAATTAAATTACAAAATTCCAAATTTCACAATTAAATTAATCAAAGTGTATAGCCATAATTAATTAGTCAAATTAACATTTCCAAAATACCAATTTACATAATTAATCATGCTTATTGTCATCAACACATGTCCAACACAATTGAATCAAAAAATCAATTCATTTTCCATGCTTCAGCTCACGACAATTAGGGTTTTATTGTCCGATTCCGAATTCAATCCAATTAAATCCTAAATCAACATTTCTCAAGTCTTTCAAACTCATCCAATGATTCAAAAAACAAAATTACCATGACATTAGGGCAACTTGTAACTTTCGGCCAAGCCTACTAATTAGGGAAATTTTGATCCAATTCAATTTTCATCAAATTGATCATGCATAACATTATTTTATCATCATTCAAGCATATTCAAATAATCAATTTCATCAAAACATGCTCAAATCAATTTTACCAAATTTTAAAGTTAAGAACCCTAATTCCAATTTCATGCTCAAATCATGGCTCTGATACCATTGTTGGATTTCTTTGGTCTAACCAAGATCAATTTAAGTGTAAAACATGTGTGAATACATCCAAATAAGTTGCGGAAATACTCACTTTGATCGGATTTGCGATGCGTCAAACACAAAACGTTTTCCTCCTCCATGGAAGCTCTCGGCTTGGCCTTTGTTTGTGGTCCTTTGTGTTCTTCAAGCTCCAAGCTTTGAGTGTGCATTTCATGCTCAAGGGTTTGTTTCCCTATCACCTTTGGATGACTCTTTATGTGCTAGCATTGGAGAAAATTGCAACAAAATTCCCCTATTCTTCACCTTGAAGCTCTCGGCATTTAGGGAAAATTAGAGAGAAAAATGGCCCTTGGCCGTGAGGTAGGAGAAGGAAGAGAGAGAGAATGAGTTAGTTTTTTTGTGTATTTGGTTTTCCAAAAACTAATACCAAAAATTCAAATCCAAAAAGTACAAGGCAATAAAGTCTTCCAACCACCCCCATCAATCACAAGTGATTTACATCACATCACTCAAAGTGACAAGACATCCATCACTTGAATGACTAATGATGTGACGCTTGATGTGACTTGTGGGCCGTACTTGAATTCGAAATGCGAGTGGGCCCGCAAACACTCCCGGGCTCGGGTTCGGTAATTCCGAATTAACGAATTTTTTGTTGCGACATAATTAAATCAAATTTAATTAAATAATTATGCCTAGCAAAATTATTATTCACGTCGCTAGCGAATTAATTCTAAATTAACTTGTTTGCCCGAATTAAAATCTAATTTTAATTCTGTGTCGAAATCTAATTTCGTATAATATATCGAATATATTATTTTATCGATTAATTCCAAATTAATCGTTCACTCTCTTTAAATAATATTTTATCCCAGATAAAATATCTCCGTAATTAATCCCAGATTAATTAAGTGCGAGTCATACGTCATCGGTGAATCTTCGGGAAGCGACCCATGAGATCCCCGGATATGTTGGCAGTAAATCCGATCGTCGGTCTATCCGAACACGTACGTACCTAGTACTACATTTTTACCGATTTACAAAACATGGTTGGCTTCTAGCAAAGCATCGTGCCTACCCAATTCTCCATAAATATTCTTAAAGAAATATGTAATATGTATCAGGTGTAGTATACGTAGTATTGCATATTGCGATCCAGTATCGGATGTCACATGCAAGGCCTGGGGTTGGAATTATGTCTGCCCCGTACGAAGCATATGTCGGATCTCTGGTAACTAGTCTCTATAATCGGATAATCATGACCTAGTCATATTATCACAATGACTGCAGTACATAAGAGCACCCGTTTCGTATCCTACGTGACCATCATCTCCATATGACTGAAGTGATACTTCCATCTTGACATCACACTCAATACACTACGATTCTCAATATACCCAGAAGAGGCGTACATAGAACCGGTTAAAGCCCTGGACGACCAAAACCAAAGTATATTGATTGTCGCAAGTATTAGTGGTGCAAGTCTCAGGTTAAGACCAAATACACCTACCCTGATTCGGACTTCCGTAGACACATAGTCATACTACCAATGGAATTCTGAGGGGTCTATCCAGAGCGAAACTGTTTCCGTACCATCGGTAAACACAACCTCCTATCACACTTGCATAAGTATCCAATACTTAAATATATGAGAACTATGTTGTTATGCTCCCACAACGCACACAAGTGTAATACTATTCTATTCCGTATTATCGATATCCAATCTCGATAATACTACGACTAGGGATTATTTAATGATTAAACTTCTGTGGATTGATACTGTCTCATATCATCTCAATCCAGAACTAATCATAAAGACCTTTTATCATTTATATATCCCAGTAATCCAATTACAAATGATAAAAGAGAAATTTCCTTTGTCACATAGTTAATTTGTACAACAACACCATGTTCTATACAAATAGTGATGCTTTGGGTCATAATTGTCCAACATGTACGACAACCTAATCGCTATCTAGGAGTTGGAGAGGCATAAGTTTTCTCTTCCAGTGATGGTGTAGATGATCCATTGACCTATCATAGTGAAATAGATGGTCCTGATAAAGAAGAATGGCTTAAAGCCATGACCCTCGATATGAAGTCTATGTACTCCAACTAAATTTGGGAACTTGTATACCAACCTGTAACGGTCAAAAATCTCGACAACTGTTAGATCGTGGGATGAATGTTCCACTCTGAACGTCTGATGATCGGTTGAATTTTGAAAGTTTGATGATAGAATTGAGATGTTAGCATGATTAGGGTTGCATATTGGTGATTAATAAGTGAAGGAAGTGATTGTTAAGTTAAATAATAAAATTATGGAAGTTTTAAAAGTTAATTAGAAATATGGATAATGAGATTAAATAATTCTTGAGGATGATATTTTGATATAGAATATGTGAATTTGAAGTTCAATAAGTTGATTTGTGCAACAATTTTGTTATAGAAGTGTTTGTGGTGCTTTTGGTGTAAGATGGACTTTGAGAAACAAATATAGAATTCTGGAAAATGATATTGTGTTGGGATGCCCAATGTGGTCGCGTCGTGAAGCAAGTTGAAGATTTTTACAGAACACTTCTGGATTGTTCGCGTCGTGATGCGTAAAGACTTGCATCACGACGCGATGACCAAAACTTCCCCAAATTAGTTTTAAACCAGTCTGGTTTCGCCCTAGCATGTAAGTGACCACCCTAAAGGTCTCGTATCAGTTCGTATACATATATTACTTCTTGATATAAGTATGATACCTATCGGAGTGATATCAACCATTTAAATAAGTAAATTTAGTATAATCCATAGTACGTTTCTTAATCCATTTCTAATCTAGTTTATCAAATGTAAATCATCATAGGAATCATAATTTTCTTCGGCAGAGTAATCAGTGCCAGTCAGATTCTAAACCAGTGAGTGGACACTTCCTTTTTTACTTGACTTTTCATATTATACTTATTTTTACGCTTTTAGGGCGTTAGTTGACTTTTTCTACAGTTATTTCATGAAAGATTATATTTTAAGATATATTTGAGAAAGAAATATTTTCAAAGGATGAGTTTTATGTTTTCAAGTCATGGAGGAAAAACCCACCTCAGTATGTAACTTGTTACAGACATGGATTTGACGGAGGACATGTGCACATGTAGATAACTGGGCTAGATCCTAGTTTCAGAGCTTAGAGGGTAGCATAGATTTGCACCCCCAATTCTAGTTCAGTGGCTTGGAGACGATAATACGTAACCCCCCAAAGTCATGGATTTGCACTTTTGGCTCTAGTTAGACGTATGGGGGGACGGCGATACGTAACGTCCCTATACGTCAGGTTTTCAGAGACATACATTTTCAGAAATAGTTCTCAGATACATAATTCAGAAATAGTTTTCAGATACAGATTTTCAGAAAATCTAAAAATGAATGTTTTTCAGAAAACATCAGTTTTATAAGAGACTTTCAGAAAATATAAGTTTTACAAAGATATTTCAGACGAGATTTTCATAAAAGAGATCAGAGTTTTCAAACAAGAAAAGAATTTTTCATATAAAGGTATTTCTTGAATTTTGCTCTTAGAACCAAATATTTCATAATAGTATTTCAGTTTTCGTCCACTCACTTAGATCGTACAATTGTCTAACCCTCACTTCCAGTTTTATTATTTTACAGGTATTCCCGGAGGACAAGCTCGAGAGGATGGGTACTGATAGCAGTCACTAGAGGATTTGATCCACCAGATCGAGTCAGAATTCATTCCACTTTAGTCAGAGTTAGAGAATGTCTTGTAACATATATGTTATAAAGTTGTGGTCACATGTATATTGCATTATTGAATTTATTGTCAGTGTTGAAGTGTGTATCAAATCAGAGTACTTAGTATTAAACGTATTATGCATACATTAGTAAATATATATGTGTGAGATAAGAACAGCAGTTATCTGAAGTCAGAGGCTTATAGGAATAGTACGGTCTATCCCCTGCCGGTAGCATCTCCCAGATTGGGGATGTTTCAAAGATGGTATCAAAGCATGGTCTAGGGAGTCAATGACTGCAGTAGGTAGAGTGCTGGGGTCTTTTATACGTAGTATGTCTGGGATACCCATATACGAGGCACTACCTCTCTAGTATCCGATCCTCGAGTACGTCCTCAAAGTTCTATAGACAGGTTAGTAAGAGTTCCTGAGCTATTCAAGTATCTTTCCTTTGAAACAATTATATTCTTGGAAGAGCCTTTTGTAATCATCCTAACTTATTAGTAGAAGTTCAAATTTAGCTATGAACCAGAAAATTCGGTACTAAGAAAAGTTACCCTAGAGAGTGGGAATAGAAAGCTATAGGAAGTGAGAAAATTTTTATAGTTAAGCAGCCAAAGATAGGAAAAGTTAAGAGACAGAATGAGATAGTAAAATCCTAAAGATACCTACCCAAAGAAGTACAAGGAGAAAGGAAAACCTAGAAAGAAAGGTAAATGATAAAGACATAGATGTTTAAGTAATCAGAATCACATATAGGAAAAGATATAGAAACAGATAAGTAAGAACGTATAGAATCTTAGTAATAAGGAGAATAGAACAAGTTTGAACAAGAGTAAAATGTTGAATGAACCTGAGTAAGATCTCTTCTTTTCTATTAAAATTTATTTTCTCATTAGAAAACTCCTTCAGGTAGACCCGATAGCCATAAGTATCAATTATAGATAACAAGTTTCCCCCCGAATAGCGAAAATAGTTAGAAATAGAGGAGAAGTAAAAGATCAGTGTTAGCCAATGGAATTTCTAATAAAACCAAGCTATCACAAAAGATGTAGAAGTTTTATATACCAAAAACCATATCCGTGAGCAAGTAAAATGAAAGTCGTAAAGATAATTGACTAGTTATCTTAACCAAAGAAATCGAGATGCGATAAGATCTGACTTATCAAGATCTTCATCTCTCAGCTATACCAGTCAAAGAAGTTGCCCTGATGGAGTCAATCTCATACCTACCTTACATGAGTAATAGACTTTACTAGGGCATAAAGTATTAGAAACAAGGACGTCGACACCTATTGAGAAGTAGATTTCTACTCCACCCTATACCAGCTGAGATAAAGATGATGGTAAGGAAATTCAATGAAAATTTAACCTAAGTCAGAAACAGAAAACACATAATGATAGACCAACTAGGGAAAAACTAAGAAGGATTTAAGAGATAGAAAAGAGAAAACTTGACCTAAGCCAAGTGGATAAGTTAGAAATACCTACGGAAATCCAAAGATTGGTGTAAGGCTAAGATTCTTGAAAGTTTAAAAAGGACAGATTTATGAGATGGGAGACAATCGGATGTTAACAAAGAATACTAGCATGAATATTCAGATTATACGACGTAGCTGGAGCTTATAGTAAGAGTAGAGATCAGATGTAGGAAGTAGTCAATAAAAATAAGCCACCATTAACCTTGGAAGCATAATATGGAACTGAAGAATTAGTTATGTAAACAAATAATAAAGAAAGCTACGTGAAGCAATAAGGAAGTTTAGTATAATAAGACATGAGACAATAATGTAAATTGGGACCTAAGTATAATTGATAAGAATTACATAAACCTTAAGAATTGGAATAGTCAACACAGATTCCGACAGTATAAGCGTTAACTATTCTTTCCAATAGTTCCGACCCCCATGAGGTGTATAAGCATCCAATCAGACCGTCGTTGGAGTCGGATAGTTGAGAGAAATATGTATTTCCTAGATCTTCAAGGAAAGCCAGATTTCACCCCCTCCATTTAGAGTTTAGCAAAAACTTGGATAAGTAAAGAAGAGCATTAGATAGAATAGATATACCACGAGATAGTCAGACAGCCGAACCATTGAGTTCAATGAAGCATGGATAAGAAATATGAGAAATGATAGACTAAAATCGTGGTGAGTTGAGCCAAATATATGAATCATTATTGAATTGAGAACCTTAAGGAGATAAAGACTTAAAAGAATAAGAAACCAAATAAGATAATTCTCAAGAATCCAGCATCAGCAATTTATAAGAGTCTTATCGAGAACGGCACATGAACCAAAGGATTTAATATAGGTATTTTAGCAATCAAAGTTGATGAAGTTCCCAGTTGGGTAAGGACATAAGAAGTTCAAAAGACTAGATGATAAGAAAATCTAAGTAATGGAGTATACTTCATAAGGAGGAATAACATATAGAGTATAGCGGGATTTTGAGAAAGAATAAAGACTTAAGAGAGTTAAGCAACATAAACTAGTAAAAAGGGGTATAAAAGCAGCATGATAAAGTATTTAGAGAGTATGATTTTAGAGAAGGTTCATGATAAGAGGTATTATAATCGATATTCGAGAAGCGAATCAATAGCGAAGTTGAAAAATGAGACAACTCAGAAAGTACCTAGTGGAAGTATCTTAGTAAGGGAGCTGGAACTAGTAAACATGGGAGTCCCAGATTTATGGATGAACAGAACACGCAACCACATTATGGATAGTTGATGCGATCACCACTAGCAGGTAGGCATCAGAATCGATCCCCACCCTCCCAACCCTTGATAGATCGCGACAACAGAGATGGAACACGATATTCACCTCAAAGTTACCCTATAAAATAGATGAACCCGTAAAGGATACCAAACCATTAGATTACAGAAGTTTCATACATAGAATGAAGTAGGATAAAAGATAAAAAGAACACTAATTATAAGATTTGAAAGTAGAACTGTCGAGGTGAGACGACAATATGAGAAGAATACTTCGTAATCGAAAATAGAAGTACATCTCAGCGAGATCTCTCAGTGTTGGATTAGAACCCAAGTTCTATTATATTTTAACTCTTGTGATCTCTGAGAAGTAGCTAGACATATTTAAGTTAACCAAACCACACAGGTTTGGGATAGCCTTAGCCACAGTGAACAAATCATCAAGGTATAGTATGCGTAAACGGATCTCGGGTAAAGATAATATTTACAAGTAATGCAACCAAACATAAAGAATCAGTCGTGTGAAAGACATTAATCGTATCATCCTAGCAAATGAATCAAAGGTGCAAAAGAGTAAACCAGAATAGTATAACCAGTGTTAACATAGTAATAAAGAACATAGCTTTAGTATAAAGGTGTATATAATCAGGCTTAGTATAGATATCTTGCCCCAAAACTTCTTTGCCAATCAAGAAGAATCACCAGATGAGACCTACTCTGATATAACATTTTAAATATTAGAAACATTAGGGGATAGTAAGAGTACCTGGAGAGGTTAGTTATAAGTTATGAAGTCCAAAAACACAGAGAAATACGTAAATGCGAGGACTCGAAAGAGGAAGTTTATAAGTAAAGAAGGTTTAGAAGGATGGAAAATGAAGAGGTCAAATAATTGGTTAAGATAAGATAATAAATCTTAAGATAAGGTATATCTTAGAATAACTAAAGAACCCAAAGTATACACAGGTCAAGGGAAAGTGAAGGTTATTGTTTAGAACTTAAAAGTACTAATGGAATACTTTAAACATGAAAAGTAACATAAGTTCCTAAGGATATTAAAAGTTATTGTATCCATGGTAAGAGGTATTAAGGGGGTTTCAAAATCAGAATGGAACTAAGATAAGTAAGATGACAGACTACAGATATATTATAATTTGGAAATGATAACTCGTGTAGATAGATGGAGATAAACGATGTTGAATATAGTTGGAAGTTTTACAAATAAAGTTCATGCAATGGATAGAGATAGTAGTAGTATGATGATAAATGTATAATATTGAACAAATGATCATGGAGTGTGATTAAGGAATTACCTTTCAGTTACGAACTCAAGATATTATTCATTAAGGCACATGAACTTTGGAGTAGTATACACAAGTATGACAAGGGATTTCTAGAGTTTTTAGTATTAAGATCTCGAAAAAAAGATCAAAAGGAAAATTAAGTAAGATAAGGATAGTCAGAGGCAGAGATATTCTCGACCAGGATAAATCTATGAGTTGTGCCCCAGAAAGGATTCGTGGACGAATCCTATTTAAGGGGGGAGAATTTGTAACGGCTGGAAATCCCGACTGCTGCTATATTGTGGGACGAGTGTTACATAATATAAATTATTTTTGAGTACATATACATTCATAGAATGACTTTGGGGACAATCGATAAATTCCTCTAAATTCCGATACGAAATTGTATAATGTTCCACTATGGATAGCCCATGGTATTTGGCCATAACTTTCTCATACGAAGTCTGTTTTTATAGATTTTATATTGCCAAAAGGTTGAGATCTAGATCTACAACTTCCGCGTTGAATATTTTTCCAAATTCGGACCAGAAATAGGTCAGAAACGCAAGTCAAAACTTCAAATGAATAGTGACTTCGAACCTAACTAGAAGATTATATAGTTTTCTCCAAAATTTTGATTTTCCTTTAAATTAAAACACTCCAAATTAATCATTTTAGCCCTATTATAAATAGAAGCTATTCACTCATTCAAGAAAAGAGAAGAAGAGAAAAAACGCGAGGCAAGAAGAAGAAGAAGTGAAGAAAACGAAGAAGAAGAAGAATAATAATAAGAGAAGAAAAAAAAAGAATGAACGAAGAAAAGAAGAAATAGAGAAAAGGCTTAGCAATCATGGAAACTTGGAAGATGAAGAAAACAACAAGAAGTGAGGTAAGATTCACTTAACCCAAAACTTGATAGGTTGGATTTGAAAGTTTAATGATAGAATTAAGATGTTAGCATGATTAGGGTTGCATATTGGTGATTAATAAGTAAATGAAGTGATTGTTGAGTTAAATACCCAAATTATGGAAGTTTTAAATGTTAATTAGAGACATGGATAATGAGATTAAATAATTATTGAGGATGATAATTTGATATAGAATATGTGAATTTGAAGTTCAATAAGTTGATTTGTGCAATAATTTATTATGGAATTGTTTGTGGTACTTTTGGTGTAAGATGGACTTTGAGAAACAAGCATATAATTCTGGAAATGGTAACGCATCACGACACCCAACGTGGTCGCGTCGCGACGTGAGTTGAATATTTTTGTAGAATACTTCTGGATTGTTCACGTCGCGACGCGACGGCCAAAAACTCCAAATCAGTTTTAAGCTAGTCTGGTTTCACCCTAGCATGTAAGAGACCACCCTAAAGGTCTCGTATCAGTTTGTATACATATATTACTTATTGATATAAGTATGATACCTATCGGAGTGATAGCAACCATTTATATAAGTAAATTTAGCCTGATTTCGTAGTACGTTTCTTAGTCCATTTCTAATCTAGTTTATCAAATGTAGATCATCGTATCAATCATAATTTTCTTCGGCAGAGTAATCAGTTCCAGTCAGATTCTAAACCAGTGAGTGGACACTTCCCTTTTTACTTGATTTTCATTTCGTATTTTTCATATCAAACTTATTTTTACGCTTTTAGGGCGTTAGTTGACTTTTACTACAGTTATTTCATGAAAGATTATGTTTTAAGATATGTTTGAGAGATAAACATTTTCAAAGCATGAGTTTTATGTTTTCGTGGCATGGGGAAAAACCACCTCAGTATGTAACTTGTTACAGACATGGAATTGACGGATGACATGTGCACATGTAGAGGACTGATGGGATGGCAACATGTAATGCCAATAGATGCTAGTTCAGGACTAAGGATGACAGATGCCTCTCGATCCTAGTTTTAGAGCTTGGAAAGTAGCATAGATATGCACCCCCAGTTCTTGTTCTGTGACTTGGGGGACGACAATACGTAACTCTCCAAGACCACTAATTTCAGGGAAATGGGTAGCATGCTTTGGGGGACGGAAATACGTAACGCCCCAAAGTCCTGAATTTGCACTCCAAGCTCTAGTTAGGCATATGGGAGGATGACGTAAACCCTCATATGTAAGATTTTCAAAGACATATAGAGTTTTCAAAAATAGTTCTCAGATGCATAATTCAGAAATAGTTTTCAGAAAAAGTTTCTAGAAATGAAAGTTTTCATAAAACAATAGTTTATAAGAGACTTTCATAAAAGATAAGTTTTACAAAGAGATTTCAGACGAGAAGAGCTCAGAGTTTTCAGACAAGAAATGAGTTTTCATATAAAGATATTTCATGAATTTTGGCTTTAGAACCAAATATTTTCATAATAGTATTTTAATTTTCATCCACTCAATTATATCGTACAACAGTCTAACCCCTCACTCCCGGTTTTATTATTTTGTGGCTATTCCGGAGGACAAGCTCAAGAGGATGGATACTGATTGCAGTCACTGGAGGGTTTGGTCCACCAAATCGGGTCAGAATTCAGTCCAGTTCAGTCAAAGTCAGAGAATGCCTTGTAACATAAATGTTATATAGTTATGGTCACATGTATATTGCAATATTGAAGTTATTGTCAGTGTTGAAATGTGTATCTAAATAGAGTGATTAGTTTTAAGAGTATTATGCATACATGAGTAAATATATATATATATATATATATATATATATATGAGATAAGAATAGCAGTTATTAGAAGTAAGAGGCTTATGGGGATAGTACGGTCTATCCTTTACCGGTAGCATCTCTCGGATTGGGGATGTTACACAACCTGATGGGGTAAATCCCATAGGTTGCAAGTGGATCTACAAGGAAAAAAGGGTACAAATAGGAAGGTATATACCATCAAGGCTAGGCTAGGGGCCAAGGTTATACCCAGAAAGAGAAAATTGACTATGAGGAAATTTTATCGCCAGTAGCCATGCTCAAATTCATCTGCACTCTTCTTGTTAGAGTTCTACGGCCCCGAGGATCGAATAACAAAGAAAGAAACAAGTGCGAATACAACGAGGGAGTTGTGGAATACTCACATCGATCGGTTGAGCGACGCGGCAACAAACAAAACTCGTTTTTCTGCCCACTGGAAGTCACGGCAGTGAGCTGCTGGATGTCCTCCATTTTCGGCCATCTTAGTCCTCTATGAAGCTCCAAGCTTCGTCGTGGTAATTCCAAGCTCATGGGTGGGACTTCCTGTCACCTTCGCATGTCTCTCGGAGTGCTAGATCTTGATGATTTTACCGCAAAATCATCACACTTTACTTCCCATTTTCCTCCTTGGCTCTCGGCAGTGGGCTGCTGATGAGTGGTATTTATATCACTATTTCCCACTCATTGAACTTAATATTTTGTATAGTTTCTTGAGTTTTGTGAACGTTTTGATGTGTTTTATTGTTATCTTGCAGATAAATAAAGTTTGGACAGCACTGGAGGCAATTTGGGGCAAAACCGGACAAAAAAGCGTCAACAGGGATATTTTAGTCTTTTGCGCATCGCGACGTCCATACCTTCCGCGTCGTGACGCCCAGCGTGAGCCGAATCTGCTAACGTGCGCCAGGTCAACGGTCAACCATTTGAAGAAGTTTGACTTTGCTAAAATGTGCCGTGCCACGTGTCACCATCACAGCCGATCTGCTAACATGCGTCGTGCCACGTGTCATCATCATATGCTGCCGACACTCAGACTTGACACGTGTCGCCTCTTCATCAGCCATGTCAGCGGTCAAAGAGTCAACTTCGCCATGTGTCACGCCACGTCATCAGCCACGTCACAAGGTCAACCAAGTCAATGTGCCACGTCAGCCTCAACCAATCAGAACGTGACACGTGTCGCCACGTGTCGCAATCCTATTGTGCCGATAGTTGATCTCAGCCGCCTTGCCACGTCATCGCCACGTCAGCATGATGTCATCAATGACGTCATCACAATAATTGAGAGTTAGCCGCCTTGACACGTGTCGCGCGTGAACAGTCAGCCGCCTTGCCACGTGTCGCCTCCTCATCGTGCTACGTCGACAAATCCAGCGTCGCGACGCTGGAGTCCTTGGCGTCGCGACGCTGAGGTCCTTGGCGTCGCGACGCGCGAACAGTGAAAATATTTCCTATAAATAGAGCGCGAAATTTCAGATTTCAGTACACCATCCCTCTCTCTTATTTGATGTAAATAGGGAATTCTTCTCTCTCTAAGTTCATTTTTAATTTTTAGTTTTACTTTTGTAATAATTTTAATTACTTTTTGTAATAATAGTAATCTACTTTCTTATTTTACAGTTTTTACTATTCACTATGAGGAGGTAACTTCCCTATGCTAGGGTGAAAGGTAATTATTTTACTATTGCTATTTAGATTAATCTCCCTTAAAAATAATATATTTACTATTTAAAATTCTGATTAATAAAGGATACCGCTATATTGGTCGGTTGGCAATTCAATTTAATCTGGTTTAAACCTGACTAATCAAGGAAACCGCTATATTGGTCGGTTGGTAAGTTTATTTTCTGTTGGTTTGAACCTGATTAATCAAGGATACCGCCAGATTGGTCGGTTGGTAAATTTATTTTGGTACCACCTTTATGGCTGGATTATGGAAAAATATTACCACCTATATGACTGGTTGGACTTAATTTGATAATCAGGATACCGCCAGATTGGTCGGTTGGTAAAATATTATCACAAGTTTATATATTATTTTATGGGAGATATCTAAATTAGTAGTAGTAAAAGTAATTTCTTTTGCCTTACATTAATTTCATTTGTAATTTACTTTTCAGCATTTTACTCACCGCAATTACTTTTCAGCATTTTCATTTTAGTCTTTTAAGATTTTACTAGCCCTAGCTATGTGTCATAACTAAGTTAGTAATCTCGGGTTGTGATGAAATCTAATATCACCGGTTTATAAGGGTTAAATTATAATTTGGGTAATATAAAGATTTATTTATTGAGTCTTAATCTTAATGCTTTTTATTTACTGGCACTAATAAAATTGATAAGGTAAACTTAAAATGAACTAGACATAGGGATTTTAGGTTTAAAGACCTCAGACTCAATAACCCACGATCTTCCTTGAGGATAGATAACCCTTTAATAGATTTCCTTACAGGATAGGAATATACCTGTTGGGCGGGGGTAGCCATAAATGGAACTTAATCTTAATGAATCCAGATAATTTGGTTGACATAGACATATGGTTCAATTAGGTTAAATTGGATATATTTGTAATTGACCATCGGAAGAGGCTTTTACATAATTTAGTGTTCCAGGTTAATAAATCAATATTTTACCCAATTATAAGATAACCACTTCATCTTTAAATAATATTGGAATAAATCACAACCCTAGATAGTTTTTAATATTGAATTTTCTTAAAATCACCTTAAAACAATTTCATTTACTTGTTATTTTTAAATTTAGAATCGTCGCTATTTCAAATCAATCAAACAACCTGTTAGATACTAGTAATCATTTGACCTCATAAAAATTTAATAGATAAGATTTTAAGTCCTCGTGGGATCGATACTTTTTATATTACTTGAACGATACGTACGCTTGCGTTATACGTGTGTGTTTACGCGGTCAAGTTTTTGGCGCCGTTGCCGGGGACTTAGTTATCTTTTACTATTAGTTTAGGGGTTAGATACCTTTACTTGTATCTAATTCTTTTTACTTATTATTTCTGTTTTCTTGTGTTACATGTTCTCAGAAACTTCATGAGACGAACCAGAAGCTTTGAAATCCGACCGCTTGACCCATAAATTGAAAGAACCATCAGATAGTTGAGAAGGGAAAGGCGAGAAGGCCAAGAAGCCTTAGTCAACATGGAACCTGAACCTTTGGAGGTTGCACCACCAATACCCATTCGAGACAGAACCATTCCAGTGGTAGATGGCCTCATTTCCTGTATTGTTCTTCCTCATTTACCAGCAAATGCAGGTGACATCAAAACTTGCATTCAGATGATTCAGCAAACAGTTCAGTTTGGAGGAAATGCAACTGAAGATCCTAATGCTCACATTAGCAACTTCCTGGAAGTTTGCGGCACTTTCAATTACAATCGAGCATCAGAAGAAGCAATGAGACTGAGGGTTTTTCCATATTCCTTGAAAGACAGAGCAAAAGCATGGCTACATTCATTACCAGCAGGTTCTATCACAACTCGGAACGCTCTAGCCACAAAATTCCTTGCAAAATACTTTCCACCAGCCAGAACTGCAAAGTTGATGAATGACATCACATCCTTTGTGCAGCAAGATTCAGAATCCATGTACGAAGCTTGGGAAAGATACAAAGATTTGCTCCGGAAATGTCCTCACCATGAGATTCCAAAATGGCTTCAAGTCCAAACTTTCTATAATGGACTTTCTGGACTAATGAGATCCACAATCGATGCTGCTGCTGGAGGAGCTTTGATGGCAAAAGGAGAGATCAAGCCTGGGACCTAATCGAAGAAATGGCCAACAACAATTCCTTATGGCCAACAGAAAGGAGCATATTCAAAGAATTGCATGAATCTATGAAGTTGGAGCTAATACAGCAGTCAACACCAAACTAGATCAGATATGCAAATTCATGGAGACTCTTGCCACTGGATCCACAAGTTCACCATATGGAGGAGCACCAGAACCGAACCAACTTGAAGAGAAGAGACGGTGAATTATGTCAACAATTTCAACAGACAGGGGAACAATCCATATTCCAACACCTACAACCCAGGGTGGAGGAATCATCCTAATTTTTCATGGAGCAACAATTCAGGGCAAAAGAACTATCCACCACCTGGATTCCAGCAACAGAATAAAGGCCAGGAGCAGACAAATGAACCAGTAATGGCAGAGAAATGCTAGCTCAATTAAAAAGATATGAAGTTATGATTCAGAGTCAATCAGCTTCCATCAAAGCACTGGAGAATCAAATCGGACAACTGGCCAATGCTCAGAGTTACAGACCGACAGGTAATCTCCCAGCAACACGGAACCAAATCCAAGGAACCGATGGAAGGAGCAATGTCAAGCCATTACCTTAAAGAGTGGTACTGAAATCAACAAAGATGTTGGAATCCAGATATCCCAAGAAGAAGTTCCAAAAGAAGCCGAGAAACAGATGGAAGAAAAAGAAGCAAAGGAAAAAGAAGCAAATGAAAAGAACCAGAACAAAATCACTCCACCACCACATTTTCCTCAGTGTCTTCAGAAAAGCAAAATGGACAAACAGTTTGCTCGTTTCTTGGAGATTTTCAAAAAGCTACACATCAACATACCATTTGCAGAAGCCTTGGAACAAATGCCTAGTTATGTCAAATTCATGAAAGACATTCTTTCACGAAAACGGAGATGGGAGACTACGAAACAGTAGCTTTGACAGAAGAATGCAGCGCCATCATTCAGAGGAAACTTCCTCCGAAGTTGAAAGATCCTGGCAGTTTCACAGTTCCATGCACCATTGGAGAACATTACATCGGTAAAGCTTTATGTGATTTAGGTGCCAGTGTTATTTAATGCCCTTTTCTATTTACAGGAAACTGCAAATTGGGAAGAAGCAATGCCTACCTCAGTATCTTTGCAACTTGCTGATCGAACACTCGCATTTCCGAGAGGAGTCGTGGAAAATGTGCTGGTTAAAGTTGACAAACTCATCCTTCCAGCAGATTTCATCATCCTGACATGGAAGAAGGACAAAGAAGTACCTATCATTCTTGGGAGAGACCATTTTTGGCTACAGGTAAAACTGTGATTGATCTGCAAAAAGGAGAACTAACCATGAAAGTGCAGGACCAAGAACTAACCTTTAATGTTTTCCAAGCCATGAAAATTCCAAGCGATGAAAAGGAAGAAGAAGAATGGTTCAGAATTGATGTTGTTGATAAAATTGTTCAGAATACTGAGTCAAATCCCACAGATACACTTGAAGCTGGCATCACCAACATGACAGACAACGAACTAGATGCTGAAATCTTGGAATGTATCAACTACCTTGACAAACCATTCCGATTCAAAGCAACACCACCAGTTGAAAGCTTGGAACTGCCAAAGAAAGATCGAATCAAGCCTTCGATTGAAGAATCACCACAGCTGGAACTAAAGTTACTTCCGAGCCATCTCAGGTATGCATTTCTTGGAAACTCTTCTGAATTACCTGTTATTATTTCTTCTTCACTAACATTGGAACATGAAGAAAAAACTACTGAGAGTGTTACGAGAACACAAAAGAGCCATTTGCTGGACTATAGCAGACATTCGAGGCATTAGTCCATCATTTTGCATGCACAAAATCTTGATGAACGATGATGAATACAAACCCACAGTGGAGCATCAACGGAGACTCAATCCAATCATGAAGGAAGTCGTGAAGAAAGAAATCATCAAATGGTTGGATGCTGGTATCATTTACCCCATCTCAGACAGCACTTGGGTAAGTCCTATGCAGTGGTACCAAAGAAAGGAGGAATTATTGTTGTCACCAATGAAAAGAACGAGCTGATTCCAACAAGAACGGTGACTGGATGGAGAGTATGTATGGATTATAGGAAGCTGAACAAAGCCACGAGAAAGGACCATTTTCCGCTGCCATTATTGACCAGATGTTAGACAGACTAGCAGGACATGAGTTCTATTGTTTTCTTGATGGATATTCAGGGGTACAATCAGATTTCCATCGCACTAGAAGACCAGGAGAAAACTACTTTTACATGTCCCTATGGTACTTTTGCTTCCGCATGATGCCATTGGATTATGTAATGCCCCTGCCACTTTTCAGCGTTGCATGATGGCCATCTTCTCAGACATGCTGGAGCAGAGTATGGAGGTTTTTATGGATGATTTTTCTGTGTTTGGAGATTCTTTTGACCATTGTTTGCAAAATTTGGAACAGGTATTACCAAAGATGCGAAGATACAAACCTGGTACTCAATGGGAGAAAATGCCATTTCATGGTACAGGAAGGTATTGTTCTTGGACACCGGATTTCAAAAAAAGGAATCGAGGTAGACAAAGCAAAAATCGAGACAATTGAGAAACTACCCTCCACCAACATCTGTAAAAGGGATTCGGAGTTTTCTTGGACATGCAGGTTTTTACAGGAGATTTATCAAAGACTTTTCCAAGATTGCCAAACCTCTTTGCAATCTTCTGGAAAAGGATGTGCCTTTCAACTTCACCAAAGAATGCCAGGAAGCTTTCGAGATCTTAAAACATAAGCTGATTTATGCCCCCATCATTGTAGCACCAAATTGGACCCTTCCATTTGAGGTAATGTGTGATGCTAGTGATTTTGCTGTAGGTGCAGTTTTGGGACAACGCAAAGCAAAGATTTTCCACACCATTTACTACTCCAGCAGAACTCTGAATGAAGCTCAACTCAACTACACAACCACTGAAAAGAGTTGCTAGCAGTTGTGTACGCTTTTGACAAATTCCGCTCCTATCTGCTGGGTCCCAAAGTGGTGGTCTACAACAGATCATTCAGCAATCAAATATCTGATCACAAAGAAAGATGTCAACCCTAGATTGATCCGTTGGATACTTCTTTTGCAAAAATTCGACGTGGAGATCCGAGACAGGAAAGGAACAGAAAACCAGGTGGCAGATCACTTATCGAGGCTCGACAATGGAGAAACAGCCTGACAAAGAACTGATAATCAAAGAAACTTTTCCAGATGAACAACTGTTTTCCATGAAACAACAGGAAGTCCCTTGGTATGCTGACTATGTCAATTATATTGTATCAGGAAAATGGCCGTTGGAATGGACAACTCAAGCAACGGAAGAAGTTTTTCAAAGAAGTCAAGCACTATGTCTGGGATGAACCGTACCTGTGTAAACGTTGTGCTGATCAATTACTGAGACGGTGTGTTCCACAGGAGGAAGTCAACAGTGTTTTGCAAACATTGTCATTCATCACCATACGGCGGACACTTCAGTGGAAACAAAACTGCAGCCAAAGTCCTTCAATCAGGTTTGTTCTGGCCCACACTTTTTAAGATGCTTATCTTTTTGCTTTTCAATGTGACAGGTGCCAGAGAACAGGGAATATTTCAAGAAGAAACGAAGGACCGTTGCAAAACATTCTGGGAATGGAAATATTCGATGTGTGTGGGTATTGATTTCATGGGACCATTTGTTCCATCATTTGGAGACATGTACATTCTGGTTGCTGTAGACTACGTCTCCAAATGGGTTGAGGCAATTGCACTGCCATCCAATGATTCCAAAGTGGTGATCAAATTCCTGAAAAAGAACATTTTCACTCGATTCGGAACACCTCGGGCAATTATCAGCGATGGTGGCTCACATTTTTGCAACAGATACTTTGATGCACTCCTATCCAAATATGGAGTTACTCACAAGATTGCCACAGCTTACCATCCACAATCAAATGGACAGGTTGAAGTTTCAAACAGGGAGATCAAAAGAATCTTAGAAAGAACCGTTGGATCAACAAGGAGGGACTGGTCTACAAAACTGATGATGCATTATGGGCCTACCGAACAGCTTACAAGACACCCATTGGTATGTCCCCATATCGATTGGTGTTTGGGAAAGCATGTCATCTGCCAGTTGACTTGAACACAAGGCGTACTGGGCACTGAAGAAATTGAATCTTGATTCACAAGCTGCAGGAGAGAAAAGACTTCACCAACTCAATGAATTGGAGGAATTTCGCCTACAGGCTTATGAGAATGCCAAATTGTACAAGGAAAAAGACCAAAAAATGGCATGACTGAAAAATAGTGCACAGACAGTTAGAACCAAGGCAGCAGGTGTTGTTGTACAACTCTAGGTTAAAACTTTTCCCTGGAAAAGTAAAATCTAGGTGGTCCGGACCATTTGTGTTCACTCAGATTTTACCATATGGAGCTGTTGAGTTACTGGATCCTAATACCAACAAAACACATTCAAAGTTAACAGTCAACGTGTCAAGCACTACTGGGGAGAATCATTTGAGCGACAAAAAGAAAGTGTCACACTTTCAGATCCAGCATAAACGTTCGAAAAGTCACGTCTAGCTGACGATGATTAAACTTAGCGCTCGCAGGGAGGCAACCCATGCAATTTTTGTATATATTGTGATTTGGTGTGTGATTTAATTTTTGTGCTTAGTTTTTGCAGATTAAGTCATTTCAAGATGGAAGAAGCTCTCGCAAATCTTCACAAGCAATTTCCTTCTCTCCCTCAAAAATCTCTGATGAAAGTCTACAAAGCTCGCTTGGAACGGATGAGACTACTGACAATCCATGGTGTGCCCAATGACATTCGTTGGGTAATTGAAGCACGAGTCCGATTGGCAGGTGAATCCTCTGATTCTTTTATTTCACATCTGCCTGGTTTTGGAAGAAGCACCTATGCAAAGAAACGGAAGAGCTAAACAAATGGGTGTTTGTTACAAATGTGCATGTTGGAATTGCAATACTCGTTGTCGTTCTTTAGGAATGGTGTCTGTTAATCGCGAAGACAAAATTAAATTCATTAGGAATGGCTTGAGTAAGGAGTCTTTAGATGATATATCTTCGACTCTTGAGACGCATCCCAGTGGATATGTTCATATAGACTTTCGCAGATTACATACACAATATCAAAAAGAAAGACAACAGTTAAGTCTTGGGAATCTGACTCAAAAAGACCTGTTTGCCAATTTATAAGAAAATTGGATGGGAAGCTTGTCCCTGACGCATAGATGTCAATCAAGCCGTTACTTTTCCTGCACATAATATATCTCTTTGTCTTTTCTTAATAATTGTGATTTGTTTTGTTATTTTCTTTATTTTCTCCGACAGGATCCATACCTTTTGACTATCACGATCTATTGTTGTCCTAATCGTCATTTGGAAGATACTTGTGCTATTTTTACTCACCCCTTTCAGGTATATAAATTCAACTCATCATTGCACCTTTGAAGTCATCCAGAATTAAGAAAGAAAAAAAAAAACATAAAAATGGAAGGCACTTCAAGAAGACGAGTTGAAAACATTTGTGTGTTTTGCGGTAGTAGTGTTGGTACTAAACCACAATACATAGAAGCGGCACAGGAGTTGGGTCGAGTATTAGCTGCAAGGAATATGCACTTAATATGGCGGAGGAAATCTTGGATTAATGGGGATCGTTTCAAAGGCCGTACAGGATGGAGGCAGTCATGTTTTGGGAATCATCCCAAAACCCTTGGCAGAGGCAAATCTTATTGAATCATCAAACGGAGAGGAATTGATCGTGCCAGGTATGTCTGAACGACTGGTAGAAATGATTAACCGTGCTGATGATTTTATTGCTTTGCCAGGAGGCTTGGGTACATTGGAAGAAATTTTTATCGTACTATCTTGGGCGAACCTGAACATACACCAGAAACCAATTGGGCTGTACAATGTTGATGGATTTTATGATTTTCTTTGTGTATTTCTTGATGATGCCCGGAGAAATGGATTCAGATCAAAACCTTTAAAAGAACTCCTATTTACTGCCAGAACTGCTCCAGATCTAATTGACCAACTCATAGCCTATGAACCACAAGTTGACCCTATCATTTCAAAGATAAATTGGTCTGGGGACGATCGTGGTAAGAGACGTCGGGTTAATCTGGATCTTAACCTTTAAATTCCTGTAGATTTCATTTAACCATGTATTATCGTCTAAACTCTTCTTCTACTATTTAAGACATTGGGGACAATGTCTCATTTAGGTTTGGGGGAGGGAATTAGTTTATTAATATCTTGTTTTTAGTAGTATGTTATTTTTATTTTTAATCCAAAATTTTTCGAAAAATACAAAAAAATTGAAAAATTACAAAAATATTTTGTGTTTGTGTGTTTTTATTTTGACTAAAAAGGTGGAATTGGTAAGAGATAGCCGAGTAAGGAATTTCCGCTCCTGAGACGTATCTCAAACCTATTTCGAAACAAGTTAGTTTTTGTTTATTTCCTTTTGAATTATTTAATTTGTGAATTCTCCTTAACACTGACTAAAATGGATCTTCATATGCTCCGTTGGCAGGTATTATCAACATACACAGTAACATACGGACATGAGCTAAAATTGAAAAGTTTGTAATATTCAGTGCTCTAGTTTAATTGGAGGAAGCATCTCTAATTAGTGATGGAATTAAAAAAAAAAAAAAAAAAAAAAAAAAAAAAAACGTCTGAGATCCGAGTTATTAAGTCTGTAAGGGTGTTTTAATACCTAGTGCCCTAAAACCAACTGGTTTGGGAGTCATTGGCCCAAAGCTCGTTACATGGATCAAAGATGCTGCAAAAAAAATATATATATCTGAAGTCTGAGTAATTAAGTTCGTAGGGGTGTCTTAACACCTGGTGCCCTAAAGCCAACTGGTTTGGGAGCCACCAACCCAAAGCTCGCTATATAGACGGAAGGTATTGTTTATAAATAAAAAATAGAGAAAAATCAAAAGAAAAAAATCAGAAAAATCAGAAAATTATTCCATTGCTACAAAAGGTGTGAAATCTGATAGAACTTTAGGACAAAAATATTACTCTCTTATCAACTGCACTTATGACTGTTGTGGGCAAAATGAGTTGATTAATATTTTGTTAGCTGTGTATATGGAGAATGGTAAAAATAATCGGACTTATTCGGTAATTTAGAAAGAAACAAAACAACTAGTAACTTGGAGTAGAATTTTCACCTGATTAGTCACTAACTTTCTTTATTCTCTTTTCGCTTGTCTTTTTGCTTTTGTGTGCATTAGTTTTAATACCTTTTTACTTTTGTAAAATGTTTGTGGGTATCATTGCTGTAAACCCTCACGAGACTACAACTCGTCCACTAGGGACACCTAGGGGTTTAAAGGCTTGTTGCATATGCTAAATGCAATCGTGATCCCTATAAAAGTGGCTTAGTTAAATTTTGTTATGTTATTTTATTTTGTATTTTGCTCGAGGACTAGCAAAATGTTAGGTTTGGGGGTGTGATGAGTGGTATTTATATCACTATTTCCCACTCATTTAACTTAATATTTTGTATAGTTTCTTGAGTTTTGTGAACGTTTTGATGTGTTTTATTGTTATCTTACAGATAAATAAAGTTTGGACAGCACTGGAGGCAATTTGGGGCAAAACCGGACAAAAATGCGTCAACAGGGATATTTTAGTCTTTTGCGCGTCGCGACGTCCATACCTTCCGCATCGCGACGCCCAGCGTGAGCCGAATCTGCTAACGTGCGCCAGGTCAACGATCAACCATTTGAAGAAGTTTGACTTTGCTAAAATGCGCCGTGCCACGTGTCACCATCACAGCCGATCTGCTAACATGCGTCGTGCCACGTGTCATCATCATATGCTGCCGACACTCAGACTTGACACGTGTCGCCTCGTCATCAGCCATGTCAGCGGTCAAAGAGTCAACTTCGCCATGTGTCACGCCACGTCATCAGCCACGTCACAAGGTCAACCAAGTCAATGTGCCACGTCAGCCTCAACCAATCAGAACGTGACACGTGTCACCACGTGTCGCAATCCTATTGTGCCGACAGTTGATCTCAGCCGCCTTGCCATGTCATCGCCACGTCATCTCCACGTCAGCATGATGTCATCAATGACGTCATCACAATAATTGAGAGTTAGCCGCCTTGACACGTGTCGCGTGAACAGTCAGCCGCCTTGCCACGTGTCGCCTCCTCATCGTGCCACGTCGATAAATCCAGCGTCGCGGCGCTGAGGTCCTTGGCGTCGCGACGCGCGAACAGTGAAAATTTTTCCTATAAATAGAGCGCGAAATTTCAGATTTCAGTACACCATTCCCTCTCTCTTATTTGATGTAAATAGGGAATTCTTCTCTCTCTAAGTTTCGTTTTTATTTTTAGTTTTTACTTTTGTAATAATAGTAATCTACTTTCTTATTTTAGAGTTTTTACTATTCACTATGAGGAGGTAACTTCCTTATGCTAGGGTGAAAGGTAATTATTTTACTATTGCTATTTAGATTAATCTCCCTTAAAAATAATATATTTACTATTTAAAATTCTGATTAATAAAGGATACCGGGTTTGCCGTAATGCTGAAACTATGGCGAATGCATCTATCGTCATTAATGCATAAATAAAGATACCAATTAGTAGTGATTGAATTCCTTCTATGGTTCCACATGAGAAACCAGTACGAATATAACCTACATGTCCAATTGAACTATGAGCTAGAGGTCTTTTTACTTTCGTTTGGGCCATGGCGGCCAGTGAGATGATAATAGTAGTGAGATGATAAAATATCCCTTTTGGTCGGTTGGCAATTCAATTTAATCTGGTTTAAACCTGACTAATCAAGGAAACCGCTATATTGGTCGGTTGGTAAGTTTATTTTCTGTTGGTTTGAACCTGATTAATCAAGGATACCGCCAGATTGGTCGGTTGGTAAATTTATTTTGGTACCGCCTTTATGGCTGGATTATGGACAAATATTACCACCTATATGGCTGGTTGGACTTAATTTGACTTAATCAGGATACCACCAGATTGGTCGGTTGGTAAAATATTATCACAAGTTTATATATTATTTTATGGGAGATATCTAAATTAGTAGTAGTAAAAGTAATTCCTTTTGCCTTAGCATTTTATTTCATTTGTAATTTACTTTTCAGCATTTTACTCACCGCAATTACTTTTCAGCATTTTCATTTTATGTCTTTTAAGATTTTACTAGCCCTAGCTATGTGTCATAACTAAGTTAGTAATCTAGGGTTGTGATGAATCTCTAATATCACCGGTTTATAAGGGTTAAATTATAATTTGGGTAATATAAAGATTTATTTATTGAGTCTTAATCTTAATGCTTTTTATTAACTGGCCACTAATAAAATTGATAAGGTAAACTTAAAATGAACTAGACATAGGGATTTTAGGTTTAAAGACCTCAGACTCAATAACCCACGATCTTCCTTGAGGATAGATAACCCTTTAATAGATTTCCTTACAGGATAGGAATATACCTGTTGGGCGGGGGTAGCCATAAATGGAACTTAATCTTAATGAATCCATATAATTTGGTTGACATAGACATATGGTTCAATTAGGTTAAATTGGATATTTGTAATTGACCATCGGAAGAGGCTTTTACATAATTTAGTGTTCCAGGTTAATAAATCAATATTTTACCCAATTATAAGATAACCACTTCATCTTTAAATAATATTGGAATAAATCACAACCCTAGATAGTTTTTAATATTGAATTTTCTTAAAATCAACCTTAAAACAATTTCATTTACTTGTCTATTTTTAAATTTAGAATCGTCGCTATTTCAAATCAATCAAACAACCTGTTAGATACTAGTAATCATTTGACCTCATAAAAATTTAATAGATAAGATTTTAAGTCCTCGTGGGATCGATACTTTTTATACTACTTGAACGATACGTACGCTTGCGTTATACGTGTGTGTTTACGCCGGTCAGCTGCCAAACCAGAAGAAAAAATGCCCCTTATGGGCGTGAGAGAGGGAGATGAAAGAAGAGAGAAAAAATGTTGTGTAATTGTTGGATTTTGTGTATCAAATACACTTAAAATGAATTTCAAATTAATTTACCACACATTTGGCTTTACAAAAGTCAAACCATTAAAGCCCACAACCACTTCCATCAATCCATCAATCAATGAATAGTGATTGGTGTCAATCACTCAAAGTGAAAGACATCCATCACTTGATGACGACTGATGTGACGCTAGATGCGACTAGCGATTTGACTCTTGATTTGACTTGCGTGCCGCACTCGAATTCGAAATGCGAATGCGCTCGCAAATAATCCCTGGCTCGGGTTCGCTAATTCCAAATTAACGAATTTTCAGTTCCATCGTAATTAAATCTAATTTAATTAAATAATCATGCCTAGCATAATTACTATTCACGTCGCTAACGAATTAATTCTAAATTAACTCGTTCGCCCGAATTAAAATCTAATTTTAATTCCGCGTCGAAATCCAATTTCTTATAATATATTAAATATATTAATTTACCGATTAATTCCAAATTAATCGTTATCTCTCTTTAATTGATATTTTAACCCAGAAGAAATATCTCCGAAATTAATCCCATATTAATTTTCTCTCCCTTCTAATTAATCCCAGATTAATTTAAAGTGCGAGTCATACGTCATTGGTGAATCTTCGGGAAGCGACCCATGAGATTCCCGGATATGTTGGCAGTAAATTCGGTCATCGGACTATCCGAACACGTAAGTACCTAGTACTACGTTTGTACCTATTTACAAGACAATGTTGGATTCTAGCAAAGCGCCATGCCTACCCAATGCTCCAGAAATATCCTTACAGGAATATAAGGATCTATATCAGGCGTAGTATACGTAGTATTGCGTATTTCGATCCAGTATCGAATGATCATGTGCTAGGCCTGGGGCTGGAATTGTGTCTGCCACGTACGAAGCACATATCGAATTTCTAGTAACTAGTCTCCATATCGGATAACTATGACCTAGTCATATTATCCCGATGACTGCAGTACTTAAGAGAACCAGTACCGTATCCTACATGACCATCATCTCCATATGACTGGAGTGACACTTCCGTCTTGACATCACACCCAACACACTACGATTCTCGATATACCCAGAAGAGGCGTACACAGAACCTGTTAAAGCCCTGGATGACCAAAACCAAAGTATATTGATTGTCGCAAGTATTAACGGTGCAAGTCTCAGGTTAAGACCAAATACACCTACCCTGATTTCGGATTTCCATAGACACATAGTCATACTACCAATGGAATTCCGAAGGGGTTTATCCACAGCGAAGCTGTTTCCCGTACCATCGGTAAACACAACCTCCTATTACACTTGCATGAGTATCTTATACCCAAATATATGAGAACTATGTCGTTGTGCCCTCATAACCCTCACAAATGTAATACTAGTCTTTTATGTATTTATCGATGTCCAATCTCGATAATACTCTGACTAGGGATATTTAATGATTTATCCTTCGTGGACTGATACTGTCTCATATCATTCTCAATCCAGGATATAATCATATGGACCTCTTATCATTTATACATCTTGGTGATCTAATCACAAATGATAAGAATGCAATCTCCTTTGTCACAAAGTTAATTTGTACAACAACACCATGATCTATACAAATAGTGACGCTATTGGTCATAATTTTCCAACACTTCTGTCCATAGCCGGACAATGAGATTTGGCAAATGGACGTCCAGATTGCATTCTTGAATGATAATCTTGATGAGTGTATCTCTATGGTACAACCAGATGGGTTCATAGCCCATGGTTAATAGGAAAAGGTTTGCAAGCTGCAAAGGTCCATTTATGGACTCAAGAAAGCATACGATCTTGGAACATAATATTTGATATTACGATCAAGTCTTATAATTTTTAGCAAAATGTTTATGAGCTTTGTGTATACAAGCGGGTCACTGGCGGGAATGTGGTTTTTCTCATTTTGTACATCAATGATATCTTACTAATTGAGAATGATGTAAAGACATTATCGAACGTGAAAATATAGCTAGCTAATCAATTTCAAATAAAAAGATTTGGGAGAGGCCAGTTATGTCATTGGGATCCAGATTCTTCGAGATTGTAAGAAACGACTGTAAGCTATGTCTTAGACATCCTATATCGACAAGATCCTTGTGCGATTTGGGATACAGAATTCCAAGAAAGGTAATTTTACTTATCGACATAGAATTTATTTGTCGAAGGAACAATCTCATAAGACACTATGAGTTGAGGAAATGAGACATATCTCATATTCCTCAGCAGTTGATAGTCTCATGTATGTCACGTTAGGCACGAGACCCGGCATCTACTTTGCAGTGAGAGTAGTCAATAGGTTTCGGTCTAACCCAGGATTAGATCATTGGGTGGCTGTGAAATATATTCTCAAGTATCTTAAGAGAACGAGAAATTATATGCTTGTGGTTCATTCTATAATTGTATGGTGATCTTGATCCGAGATCATCCATGTGGAGACATGACAATGAAGACATCTTATATGATATGATCATATAGGACTAGACCTAGATAGAAATGAGTTTCTTATAATATCTGTTAGATAAAGAAATTTCTTTCAATCTATTTAATGGTCATATATGAATTGATCTGGATCCTGAGTGTACTACGAACTCTTGCATGGCAGGCTATGTCCTTTGATTTACAAAGGTGAGGTTGGTGTAGTGATCTCGACCAATAGCTACGTACTTGGGGACATGGTTTGGTATGTAGCTGGGGACCTTTTAAATAGATTGGGAATTCACTCCTTCTTGCGATAAGTAAATGCGTGTCTTCTTTAAGGGTCTACTCGATACTTGAATGATTAGAGCGTTTAAGTCTTTCTATTACGAATAGAAAGATTAACATTTATAATGGTTATGAATAAATCGTTCATTAGAGAATCAATGGTACTTAAGGTAAAAATAATTAGAGTGGTATAACAGATATTATGACCTGGCCCTAATTATCATATACTCGTGAATGGTTAATCTATATGTAGTGACTATATCGATGGACACCGACTTGGTTCAACTTTTATTATCTATCTATGGCAACGAGAGTGCAACTTTGGGTTTTTAGTGGAATAACCCGGAGGTAATAATTCAAAATATTAATTAAGAGTTAATTGATATTTCGGGATTATTGGAACTCGGGACCGTAGGTCCATTCGGTGCCCGTGCTAACTCGATATATTATAGCAGATTAAATATAATTGGATAATCCAATTATATACTCACATATTTATAATTTATATTATTAATATGATTAATAATATTATTTCGTCACACTTGAAACTATATATTAAGTTTAATATATGGTTTTTAATAATTATATAATAATCATTAATTACATAATTCTTAAATTATATTATATATAATTAATAAATAGTTTATAATTTTGAATTTCCAAAAAAATTGTTTTTGGAAACCTTTTGTTTGATTTTGGTTTAGTTACACATTTTAAATGGTGATAACTCTTTATTATTTTTCATTCTTTTTAATTATGGAAATTATAAATTTGTTGTTAAAACTTCGACAATAATGCTAGGATGGCCGAATTTTTGACTATGGGAGGGGAATGGTTTGTCTTACTTTGAAAATAAATAATCCTAGGTATATAAAGAAAATTTGATTTCTTTTTGCCTAACTCATCTCATTCTAACCCTGGTCACTCTTCATTGTTCTTAGAATTCTCTCAAGAGTTGAGAAAAGAAAAAGAAGAACAAAGGAAAAGCAAAAAAATAAATAGTTGTGTGATACTTTGATCTCTAAAGGGTTTAGAGACAAGATTATGAGTATAGCCCACTCTATTCTCTGTTGGTAAAGAGATATAGCACGGAAGCCTATTTGTGTGTTGAACAAAATTCATCCTCTTCCCATTCTAAAATACTACGGCAATGAGAAATTTTCTACTCACTACCGCATCTCAAAGGTTGTGAAACGGGGCTCGGTTTGGTTTGTTTTTCATCTAGATTTTTTGGGGAATAGTTAGGGGTGTTTTAGGACTGTGTTGGGGCTATTTTAACTGAAAAATTAGATCTGGAATCATTGGTGTAACTCATGCATAGAGGGCCTGATTTAGGCAGCGAGCTGGGCGTATTTCGGGACCAAAACAGTTCAATTTTGTGCCGCTGTTCAGGGTCCGAAATTTTGTTAAAACAAAAGCAAAATCTCAGTAGGAGAGCGGGTGGTAACATTCGGCCAGAAGAAGATAAAGGTAGAAAATTTTTCTAGTCCCATCCCCGGTGCCTAACATATTTCCACTACGCTAGGAAAATGGTTCCTATAGTGGTTTCGAGAACTGATTATGATTACTGTTTATATCGTTATACACGTAAAATTTTCTTGTTTCAGCTATAATAATTGCAAAAAACTCCGATTGAGCTGATTCTTGAACCATTGGACAAGATTTTCCAAGATGAACAACTTTCGTGTTGAACATTTTCCAATATTTGTATCTAAATGGCTTTAAAAATGTGAATCTTCGAGAAAAGCCCCATGACATGGGCCTGATTGCTTTTTGCGGGGGTCTGAACATAAATTTCATAAACTTCTCTATAAATACCCAATATTTTCTGTTTATTGAGAAAATGGCAAAACATCATAAAATCACCCCACACGACCCCCTCCCCCCCAAATGCACCTAAAGCACCCTTGGTCATGCCAGCGGCCTGCAAGCTGGCGCGTCCGCCACCCCTCTATCTTGTGGTGGCCACAAGCAGTCCTCAGATCGCCGGCAATGGCGAGAACGAGGGAGAAAATACGTAGTGATGGTTTGTCGATATCGCCTCGTCGCTTGATTTCACGGCCCGAGAAACCTGCCAAATCAAAGCTCTCAAGGAGTACTACAAGTTGGTGGTGATGAAGTTTGTGTTTCTTGCACGGTTTCATGTAAAACGGGGAAAGAAAGCAACATTAAATAGTGACCCACAAGTAAAAAGTAGCTCCGATCGGAATTTCATTGATTCTAGCGCATTCGTGGGATCATTTGGAGTCCGTATATGGCCTCAAAATCTCGGTAAGACATCTCGGTAAAAATCTGCTAATTTCAAGTTTATCGTTTAATGTTTGGATGCATCCAGTAACTGCGTTGAGTAGCGTATTGTTGTAAATTGAATTGTTTGAACATGAGTTTATTGAATATGTGCATTTGGTAGAATCCGAGTGATATGAAATGAATTGGATCGATCCGATAGAATATGCAAGTTTCTGGTAAAATTGGGTTTTTTTCGTATATTGATGTGTTTTGATTATAATGATAAATATGAGATATATATGATGATACGATAATGTTTAGGATATATGATTATTATGTTAATTGTCATGTTGAGCACGCTGTTATGTATTTATTAAATAAAATTTTTTGTTTGTATATGATGTTGTGGGCACGGAGCCCTTATTTGTTGATTATGATTTTGATATGTTTTGTGTGGACCTGAGGTCCTTTGAATGTTGGATGTTTTCTTTTAGGTTTCTTTTTAATGTTGGAATGCGATCCAGGTATTCCAGTTAATGATATATCATGTTTTTTTCTGTAAATTTAGAGGCTTATGAAGATGGGTTAATATTGTTAGACAGTAATGACCCATAGCGTCACTATTTTGTAAATGATATTGTATTATTGTACAAAATTAACTATGTAGTAATGAAATTGCCTTTTACCGTTTTGTAATTTATTTACTTAGAAATATAAATGGTAAAAGTCCCTATGATTAGTTCCGGATTGTGATGATATGAGACAGTATCAATCCATAAAGGTTTAATCATTAAATATCCTAGTCGTAGTATTATCGAGATTGGACATCGATAATGCGGAATAGACTAGTACTACACTTGTGCATGTTGTGAGGGCACAACGGCATAGTTCTCATATATTAAGTATTGGATACTTATGCAAGTGCGGTAGGAGGTTGTGTTTTACCGATGGTACGGAAAACAGCTTCGCTCTGGATAGACCCCGCGGAGTCCCATTGGTAGTATGTCTGCGTGTCTATGGGAGTCCGCTTCAGGGTAGGTGCGTGCGTATGATCTTAACCTGAGACTTGCATCGCTAGTAGTACTTACGACAATCGGTAAAATTTAGGTTTGGTGGTCCAGGGCTTTAACGAGTTCTGTGTATACCTCTTCTGAGTTTATCGAGAATCATAGTGTACTGGGTGTGATGTCAAGATGGGAGTATCACTTCAGACATATGGAGATGATGATCGCGAGGGATTCAGAACTAGTACTCTATAATGGTTGCAACCATCGGGATAATATGACTAGGTCAGGATTATCCGATTCAAAGAGACTGGTTGCTTGACATCCGATATGTGTTTCGGACGGGGCAGACACTTATCCAGCCCCAGCCCTAGCATGTGATCATCCGATACTGGTTCGATATACACTATACTACGGTATGCTACGCCTGTTATAGATCTAATATTCCAGCAAGAATATTTCTAGAGAATTGGGTAGGCATGGCGTTTTGCTAGAAGCTAACCTTGTCTTGTAAATCGGTAAAAACGTAGTACTTGGTACGTACGTGTTCGAATAGTTCGACAACCGGATTTACTGCCAACATATCTAGAGGTCTCTTGGGTCGCTTCCCGAAGATTCACCGATGACGTATGATTCAAACTCGATTAATCTTGGATTAATAAAGGAGAGACTTTATCTCGGATAAAGTACTGTATAAAGAGAGAGAGCGATTAATTTAGAATTAATCGTAAAATTATTATATTCGATATAATAAACGGAATTCGATTTCGACGCGAAATTGAAATTAGATTTTAATTCGGGCAAACGAATTAATTTAGAATTAATTCGTTAGCGACGTAAATAATAATTTCGCTAGGCGCAATTATTTATTTAAATTCGATTTAATTAACGTCGCGACGTAAGCTCGATATTTCGGAAATATCGAACCCGAACGCGTGAGTGCAAGTGGGCCCACTTTCATTTGGAAACGTGTGGGGCCCACATGACACTTGTCATTATTTGCATTATTTAATCAAGATGCAATGCATGAAGATAGTGTATAATGCACTCAAGGGTAATGCATGGAAATTGAGTGTAAGACACTCTAAGACACTCTAAGTCTTTGCATGGTTTGTGTTATATTTATATTATTATTTAATATAATTATAACATAAATATAAATTGATTTTTGAGACAAAAATCAATTACTTCTCTCCCTCTCTAATTACCGAAACTGTGACAGTTTCTTTGCTCTCCATTTTTCAGGTTTTTGTTGCAAAAAGCTTGAAGAATTTGTGTGTTTTGGAACATAAAGAACACATCTTTGGCTAGCACCATCAAGGGATCATACAAGGTGATATGGGAAACTCATCTTAGAGCTTGGAAGGATCAAATTCAAGCTTGGAGCTTCTCTTCACTGCTTGGCCGAAATCTTCACTGCACAAAGGAGGATTTTTGCTTCATCCATTGCATCCACATTTGGCTATTTGTGAGTATTGTTTCCGCCATTACTTCAATCTAATTCATTCTTATATATATTGCTTGGTTTTGATCTTGGGATATGGTTATTAGATTACCAACAATGGTATCATTGAGCCTAAAATGCATGCAAATATATTAGGATGTTATTTGGGGAAAATTGTTTGAAGCATGATTTGATGAGTTTGCTTGATTAAATATGCTTAGATGTATGTTAAATGAATTATACATCATCAATTTCATGGAAAATGAATTGGATTAATTTTTCCAACCCCAAGTGGCTTGGCCGAATACATGCAAGCATGAGGACTAGATGATTTTTTAATTTTAAGACATTGGATGACTTGAAATAATATGGAGATGATTATTTGTGAATTGATTGGATTGAAAACGAAATCGGAACCATATTGTTCACCTTGGCCGAATGCTTGATGACAAATTAGGGACATGATTTTTTGATTAAATAATGTTGGACATGTATTTAAGATAAAAAAAAAAAAAAAAAAATATGATTAATAGATTAATTTGATATTTTGGAAATATTGATTTAAAGGATTAATCATGAACATACACTTTAATTAATTAAGTTGTAAAATTTGGAATTTTAAAATTTAGTTAATTAGGCTTAAATTGGAATTGGGCCTAAAACTATTATATTTGGTCATAAATGGGCTTGGTTGGGCCAAGTAGATTTGGACCATTTGGATTGGATCCAAAATGGGCCTAAATCACACCATTTAAGTCCAAATGTAATAAATGGGCTTTTATGTTTAATTGGGCCTTATGGGCTTGATATTGGTTTTATGGCTAATGAGGGTGATTCCTTATTGGGCTTGGAAATTGGGTTTGACCCACATTGACCAAGGCCCAAGCCTAATGAAATCAATAGAAAGCCCATCGGACTTTAATTAAACGACATTAGATGTTAGTTGGGCTTTGAGACCCAATAGAACTAGATTTGGAATCTAAGTTATAAAAGCACAATAAAAGTGTATATATTTAATTTAGAATTAAATAATAGGATTAGTATTGAATACGACTTAAATTGGATTTAACGAGTAGTTCGATATAATTCGTGAATTCATACCATATGTATTTATTCTCAAACGAGTTGGACTCGCGCAAATGCAAACAATTGTTTGAACATTGTATTGTCACCTAATTAAAGACTAATTAATGGATTTGATTGGTTGTATAACATGCCTTGAATGAATGAATGAATGTGGATGTGTTGTATGAATAGTGCATATCGGATGGATATTAGAAGGGAAGGGTAATTTTAGAAATTATTGTAAATTTGGAATTTATAAATTGGACCTGCGTGTCCAGCCTTATCTCTTTATCTCTATGTATTCTCTTCTCACCTAATTCCCCTCAATGTAAATGAGGTTTCTCTTATTGTATTATGTAATGGGTAGAAGTAGAATAGTGCTAGCGGGGAGAGGAAAGGGAGTGATTTGTTCTAGGAACAAGTTGTTTATATATCCATCCGCATATCACTATATTTACTTTACGCGCTTTATGATGTTTTAGAAGCATGCTTAAGGGTGTATGATGATGAGACCTAACAAAGATAAATTAATTGGTTGCCAATTACGCGAAAAATCCCTCAAACAATATTAAGCGATTTTCCTTCCGTTGAATGATTCTTTCTCAAGATCCGAAATGGCATTGGTTTGTTGGCCAAAGTCAAGACCTTTGTCAATTGAGGATGTGTTGAATCATGAGAGTTTTGTTACACATCGGTGTCCTGTCCAAGTTGTGATTTGTTGGCCAAAGTCAAGATCACTTCTTGTCCATCGACATTGATTACGAGACTTTCCTTGTCAATGGGTCCCGCTTAACTGGAATCATTAGGTTTGTTGTGCCAAAGCCAAGGCTTAGTTGATTCAGAGGAAATGGTTAGGAAAATGTATTGGATACATTGACGTATGTATTAGATATATATGTTTCGGACTTGGATGTCCACCTACCGGATCTAGGAATTGGATGGGATCCAATTGATCTTCGAGATCTACCTAGTTAAATATCATACAACTTGTTGGCCAAAGTCAAGGTTGTGTGTGTTATTTAACGGGATCCTAGCCCACTAGGAAATTGGATTTCCCGAGTACTCAACAGAGGGTTAGAGACTTGTAGAAAATAGTGGGAGGCTAGTATTGAGTTTGCAATTTCATTCAGATACTTAGCTTTACGCGCTTACAAAATTTTATTCGTCAATTTTTAACATTAGTTGGACTAATAAAATGTTATTTTTCTTGTAACAGTTTGACTGTACCCATTTTATCGTTAACTAGATAGTTGGACTATCGTAGTTAAGATGGCAAGCAAGGTAAATGTCCGAGACATCATCATGGGTGAAAATGTCTTTAAGGGGATAAACTTTGCTGATTGGGAAATGAACCTAAGGATAGTCCTTGGGGCAGAGAGGATACTGTATACGATTCATAGACCTCTCGGGCCTAAGCCCACTGAGCCACTTGAGCTGGAGTTATGGAAAACTCACAGTGATGATTGTGACACGGCTCAGTCGATCATGCTTGCTTCGATGACTCAACACTTTCGTCGCCAAAATAGGGACTTGGATCCTTATAATATGATGGCAAGATTGCAAGATCTTCACCGCACTAATAAGCGGATGGCGAGGTACGAGTTAGTGAAGAAAATCTTTCGCTCCCGTATGACTGATGGTAGTTCTGTTGAGGTCCATGGGACTCAAATGATAGCCGATATTGATGAACTGGCTAGTATGGGTATAGTCTTGGAGTCTGAGCTGGCTATAGATGTACTTCTACAGTCACTACCCGATACTTGGAAACAGATTGTCATCAACTACAAATTGATGAATTCGGATGACACTCTTGGAGAGTTATTGTCGATTCTCAAGGAATCAGAGAAAGAACTTCTGAAAGGCAACAAGCGCGAGGCGCACTTTGCAACAACATCTCAAACACCGAAAGCTGGGCTTAAGGCAACTGGGGGTGTTAAAAGGAAGAAGCATAAGAACAAAGGCAAGGCCAAGTCAACAAAGGCTTCTGGGAAGCCAAGGGACAAGTCTCAAGATGTTTGCCTTAAATGCGGCAAAAGAGGTCACTGGAAGCGTGACTGCCGCATGAACAAGGGACATAAGGAGGACATACAGGCGGGCAAGGCTCCGGCCTCAGGTATGTTTGTTATTGAGATAAATATGACTACTTCTAGTCTTAATAAAAATTGGATTTTGATTCTGGCTGTGGTTCTCATATTTGTACTGATGTGCAGGATCTGCATGATAGCAGGAGACTGGCTTCGGGGGAGGTAGATCTACGAGTTGGAAATGGAACTTCTGTTGCTGTTTTGGCTGTAGGCACTTTTGTTTTGGAACTGCCCTCGGGGCATGTACTTAAACTATATGACTGTTATTTTGTTCCTAGTTTAACTAGGAACATTATTTCTGTATCTTTGTTAACCCAAACCGGGTACACTTTTTATTTAAAAACACCAGGTGTTAATATATGAATGATGCAGAAATTTGCAGTGCTGATGCAAATAATGGTCTTTATATTTTGAATATAAATGAATCTCCAAAATGTAAAATAACAAACAAAAGGCTCAAAATGAGTAATCCAAAAGAAGAAACTTATTTGTGGCATTGTCGTCTGGGACACATCAACAAGACTCGCATATCCACACTTTCGAAGAATGGGTACTTGGACGGATTTGATCCAAATTCATATGACGTCTGCGAATCTTGTTTATTAGGCAAAATGCCTAAATCACCTTTAGCGGTAAAGGTGAACGCGCCACTGAACTGTTAGCCCTCGTTCATAGTGACGTTTGTGGGCCATGTCTAGCCAGGCTAGAGGTGGACATCGATACTTCGTAACCTTTACGGATGATGCATCACGTTATGGTTATGTGTATCTAATGATGCACAAGTCGGAAACTTTTGAGAAATTCAAAGAGTTCGACACGAAGTTGAAAAACAAACAGGCAAGAGTATTAAGACATTACGGTCGGACCGTGGTGGCGAATACTTAAGTAATGAGTTTCAAGATTACTTGAAAGAATATGGTATTCTTTCACAATGGACTCCTCCTGGAACACCACAATTAAATGGTGTGTCTGAACGGAGAAACCGTACCTTGCTTGACATGGTAAGGTCGATGATGAGTCGCACTGAGCTACCTATATCCTTCTGGGGACATGCATTAGAAAGTGCAATTCTTATTTTGAATAGGGTTCCGTCTCAAGTCTGTTAAACAGACTCCGTATGAGATATGGACAGGAAAGAAACCAGGTTTCTCATTCCTGAAGATTTGGGGTTGCTGGGCATACGTCAAACGTTGGAAGGTACCAAACTTGAACCCAAATCAGATAAATGCCTATTTGTTGGATATCCTAAGGAAACCAAAGGATATTACTTCTATAACCCAAAAGAGAACAAAGTATTTGTTGCTCTACATGCAGTTTTCCTTGAGAAGGAATTCATAAATGCAGTGGTTAGTGGGAGGAAAGTAGTAGAACTCGATGAAAGTCGTAGTGATACTGTTCCTGGCATTGAATCTAGAACGGAACATGAACAGTCCATCCAGGATGAGACTGAACCACAATCTTCAATTACACAAGGGCTACGTAGGTCGGAGAGAGTCAGGGTAATACCTGAGGGGTATGGATTCTGATCTCACCTCATGTAGATATTAATCTTATTGAGGATACTGAACCGGCTACGTATGAGGAAGCGATACAGGGTATCGAATCCACTTTATGGCAAGAGGCCATGAAGGCCGAAATGGATTCCATGTATACCAACCAAGTTTGGACACTGGTTGATGCACCAGAAGGCGTAAAGCCTATTGGATGCAAATGGGTCTTCAAAAAGAAGACAGACATGGATGGCAACGTTCAAACGTACAAAGCTAGGCTTGTAGCGAAGGGGTATCGTCAACAACTTGGAGTTGATTATGACGAAACTTTCTCACCCGTTGCCATGATTAAATCCATTCGGATAATGCTTGCAATAGCTGCATATTACGATTACGAAATATGGCAGATGGACGTTAAAACCGCTTTCCTTAACGGAAACCTGTTGGAGGATGTTTATATGCAACAACCTGACGGTTTTATCGCACCAAGACTTGCAAACAAGGTTTGTAAGTTAAATCGGTCCATTTATGGACTGAAGCAAGCATCGAGGTCATGGAACCAACGTTTTGATGAGGTCATAAAAGAATATGATTTCATTCAAAACGTAGATGATCCTTGTGTATATAAGAAGGTTAGTGGGAGTGCACTGACTTTTATTGTCCTTTATGTTGACGATGTATTGCTTATAGGCAATGACATTCCCATGTTAACGTCGGTGAAAGCTTGGCTTTCATTGAAATTCTCGATGAAAGATCTGGGAGAAGCAGCTTTTATTCTAGGAATAAAGATCTACCGGGATAGATCTAGAAAGAAACTTGGACTCTCCCAGAGTACATATATTGATAAAGTGTTGAAGAGATTCAACATGGATCAGTCCAAGAAGGGACTGTTGCCAACATCACATGGCGTCTTTCTATCTAGGGATATGTGTCCTAAAACACAAGATGAGAGAGACAACATGAGTCGGACTCCGTTCGCCTCGGCAGTCGGATCGATCGATCATGTATGCCATGATATGTACACGACCTGATGTGTCCTATGCTTTGAGCATGTGCAGTCGATATCAGGCCGATCCAGGACAGGATCACTGGATGGCGGTTAAGAATATCCTTAGGTATCTTAAAAGAACTAAGGATGTTTTCTTAATCTATGGAGATGGAGAACTTGAGGTATCTGGGTATACCGATGCAAGTTCCAAACCGACAGAGACGACTTCAAGTCGCAAACCGGGTACATATTTTTGCTTGAATAACGGAGCAGTGAGCTGGAAATCTTCCAAGCAAGATACTGTTGCCGATTCAACAACTGAAGCGGAGTACATTGCAGCAGCTGAAGCAGCAAAAGAGGCAGTTTGGATCCGAAAATTCCTAATTGGATTAGGAGTAGTTCCGTTAGCAGCTGAGCCCGTTCCATTGTATTGTGACAATAGCGGGGCTATAGCACAAGCTAAGGAACCAAGGTCTCATCAACGATCCAAACATGTTCTTCGACGATTCCATCTGATTCGAGAGATCATACATCGTGGCGATGTGAAGATCGAGAAGATCGCATCAGAGGATAATATTGCAGATCCGCTGACGAAGGCTATTCCTCGGGAAAAGTTTGAGCGACATGTACATAGTTCAGGTATTAGATGCTTGAGTGACTGGCTATAGGCCAAGTGGGAGATTGTTAGACAGTAATGACCCATAGCGTCACTATTTTGTAAATGATATTGTATTATTGTACAAAATTAACTATGTAGTAATGAAATTGCCTTTACCGTTTGTAATTTATTTACTTAGAAATATAAATGGTAAAAGTCCCTATGATTAGTTCCGGATTGTGATGATATGAGACAGTATCAATCCATAAAGGTTTAATCATTAAATATCCCTAGTCGTAGTATTATCGAGATTGGACATCGATAATGCGGAATAGACTAGTACTACACTTGTGCATGTTGTGAGGGCACAACGGCATAGTTCTCATATATTTAAGTATTGGATACTTATGCAAGTGCGGTAGGAGGTTGTGTTTACCGATGGTACGGAAAACAGCTTCGCTCTGGATAGACCCCGCGGAGTCCCATTGGTAGTATGTCTGCGTGTCTATGGGAGTCCGCTTCAGGGTAGGTGCGTATGATCTTAACCTGAGACTTGCATCGCTAGTACTTACGACAATCGGTAAAATTTAGGTTTGGTGGTCCAGGGCTTTAACGAGTTCTGTGTATACCTCTTCTGAGTTTATCGAGAATCATAGTGTACTGGGTGTGATGTCAAGATGGGAGTATCACTTCAGACATATGGAGATGATGATCGCGAGGGATTCAGAACTAGTACTCTATAATGGTTGCAACCATCGGGATAATATGACTAGGTCAGGATTATCCGATTCAAAGAGACTGGTTGCTTGACATCCGATATGTGTTTCGGACGGGGCAGACACTTATCCAGCCCAGCCCTAGCATGTGATCATCCGATACTGGTTCGATATACACTATACTACGGTATGCTACGCCTGTTATAGATCTAATATTCCAGTAAGAATATTTCTAGAGAATTGGGTAGGCATGGCGTTTTGCTAGAAGCTAACCTTGTCTTGTAAATCGGTAAAAACGTAGTACTTGGTACGTACGTGTTCGAATAGTTCGACAACCGGATTTACTGCCAACATATCTAGAGGTCTCTTGGGTCGCTTCCCGAAGATTCACCGATGACGTATGATTCAAACTCGATTAATCTTGGATTAATAAAGGAGAGACTTTATCTCGGATAAAGTACTGTATAAAGAGAGAGAGCGATTAATTTAGAATTAATCGTAATATAAAATTATTATATTCGATATAATAAACGGAATTCGATTTCGACGCGAAATTGAAATTAGATTTTAATTCGGGCAAACGAATTAATTTAGAATTAATTCGTTAGCGACGTAAATAATAATTTCGCTAGGCGCAATTATTTATTTAAATTCGATTTAATTAACGTCGCGACGTAAGCTCGATATTTCGGAAATATCGAACCCGAACGCGTGAGTGCAAGTGGGCCCACTTTCATTTGGAAACGTGTGGGGCCCACATGACACTTGTCATTATTTGCATTATTTAATCAAGATGCAATGCATGAAGATAGTGTATAATGCACTCAGGGGTAATGCATGGAAATGAGTGTAAGACACTCTAAGTCTTTGCATGGTTTGTGTTATATTTAATTATTATTTAATATAATTATAACATAAATATAAATTGATTTTTGAGACAAAAATCAATTACTTCTCTCCCTCTCTAATTACCGAAACTGTGACAGTTTCTTTGCTCTCCATTTTTCAGGTTTTTGTTGCAAAAAGCTTGAAGAATTTGTGTTTGTTTGGAACATAAAGAACACATCTTTGGCTAGCACCATCAAGGGATCATACAAGGTGATATGGGAAACTCATCTTAGAGCTTGGAAGGATCAAATTCAAGCTTGGAGCTTCTCTTCACTGCTTGGCCGAAATCTTCACTGCACAAAGGAGGATTTTTGCTTCATCCATTGCATCCACATTTGGCTATTTGTGAGTATTGTTTCCGCCATTACTTCAATCTAATTCATTCTTATATATATCTTGCTTGGTTTTTGATCTTGGGATATGGTTATTAGATTACCAACAATAATGTCTCCTGCCGATATCATCCTGCCTCTGGCGGGGTGTTACAATTTGAGTGTGTGATTACTGAATTAATCAATTTAAATAATTATTTTTTTATAGTTCTTTTCAATGACAAACTCATGTGCTTTTGATCATGTATTGTTCACTTGTTTTTGGGTTGTTCCAAGGTATATCGTTATTGGAAATTACACAAGATAAGAAAGATGACATGAAAATAATTTATAGGTGGGTAAGTCTTCGTGCACATATATCTATAAAATATATATACACACAACCGGTTGTGAACCTAGAGAGTCCACCATAATTAAGTATACCCGCTAGCATTAGGGCAACGGTGGTCAATAATTGACAGTGTGTTAGTTTATGGATTGAATTGTTCGATCCGATAATTTATTAGATAAATTAATTAATTAATTATATATCACCGTTTATATATGATTATTTTATAATGTTAATAGTTAACAATAATACAACTGTGATTTATATTAGTGTATTAGTTAAATTACTGTATTATATTTAATTTTTAATTAATATAATTACACAATTAAATGAATTAATTTAATGACTTTAGTTGGTGTAATCAAATGATATATATAAGGTAAATTAACTATTTCATTTGATATATATAAAGTTTGATCTTATCAAAGATTTACCAAGTGAAAATTAAGTAAATTCGATTGATTTTTGTTTGTGTTTTGGGTAGTACCCTTGAAAAGGAAAAGGTGAAGAAAACAAAAAAAAAATGGTTTTGTCGTGAACCAACACCAAAGAAAATGAAATATTTTTCTTTCTTATGTTTTTTGGTTGCTCCGTGAGCAATGAGAAAAATAAAAAGGAAAGCAATCGTTTTGTAATTATCGAGAAGAGAAGGAGTTCTTCAATATTTTTGGCCATGAAACCAAGTTTAAAACAACCTAGACACTAAACTATGTATATCAAAATAACCCTTAAGAGTTTAGGAATGTTTTGGTGTTGTTGAATTTCCTAAAACAAAGTTTTAAGAGTTTGATTTTGTTTGAAATTTTGGTTGTCAATCTTGAGCAACCTAGCCACCTCTTGGCTGCTAAGATTTATCCAAGAGTAAACTATGGTTGTCGCAAGATTGGTGGTGAAACATGGAGCATGGAACTTAAAGTTTGGTGGAGAAAGCTTGGAGATGGATATATCCTCCATCTTTATTAAATTATTTTGATTAATTTTACGCTGTAATTGATGTAGCTATGAACATGTAACAGTTAAAATTTAATTAGATTAAATTATGTAAATTTATTTAATTACACATTGCTATGGGTAAGTGCATATCCTTGAGTAAGTGCATATTGATGTAATTCGAATTTTACAGTGAATTTTTTATTTTTTTTTAAAAAAAAAAGAGAAATTCCAGAATTATTAAATATGGAATTATGGGGGCGCATTCAACCATCAAAAAATTCGACTTGATTGAGTATGTACGACTCCAAAAAATTAAGTCAAATACCAAATGCAAATAGATCCCGTTTTTTCATTCTCGAGTAAGTGCATATTTTTCCCGAATCTTCTTATCTAATGGCATATAATAATAGTATTATTATAATAAATACATGAGCAACCTAACTACTTCCACTTCCATTATTTATAAAGGGTTTAGAAATAAACCAAACAAACAATTGAAACAAAATAGAAAAAGAAAAAAGGTTTGAGTTATAAACTCATTTTTTTGAGGACAAGCATTTAGAGCTTTTTAGAACATTGAAAAAAGTTCACAAGCTTCGGCAGATTTTCCATTCTGGAGGTAGCATTTGATCATTGTTGTAAAGACAACATCATCAGGATCTACACCTGTCTCCAACATCCTCACGAACATATTTTCTGCTTCAAGTATTTTTTTTATTCTTGCACAAACAACCAATAATTGCATCATAAATTGTAACACCAGGTTTTGGTCCTCTCGCCTCCATTTGGTCCAAAATGTCCAATGCTGAATTTACATTGCCCAATTTATAATTTTCCTCTACCGCAAATATATAAGTTTCCATATTTGCAACTGTACCAATATCTTGCATAAGTTCAATTATGACTTTAGCTTCATTGAAAAGACCCACATGGCATAAGCACTTTACCAAGTGCTACAAGTAAAAACCAAGGTCTGCATCCAAAACTAACTATTTGAGACGAGCAAATGAAAGCTTCTTCATAATTTTCTCCTTAGCACAAGGCACTGATATAAATTCCAAATGCAACGTTAGCAAGATTTTGGTCACTTTTCACAATTTCCCCAAGCAGAAGCCCAATCTCTTTATTCAAATCCCCAGTATAATTCAAAGTAGCCGACTTTGAGAGAATCAGAGGATCAATACCACATCCAATCTTGGCAAAATCACGCAACAACATCAGAGCAAGCTGAAGCTCCTTCCCCTTAGGGCAGCGCTTCAAGAGGATAAAAGATAATAAATTGTCAGGAGCAACACCATTGGCCAGCATTTTTTTGTACAATTCATCTACGTCCACTAGCTTATTCTGCTTGTAAAGAGCATCAATCAAAACTGTGTAAGAGCAAACATTAGGAGCTAAATTGCTACTTGCCATGCTGTTCAAAAGCATCAAAGCAGCATCTACTTCCCCTGCCCTGCAATAATTACTGATCACAATATTACTAGTCACTACATTTGGCTGCAATCCCCAGTCACTCATTTATTTGTACACCACCCATCCTTTATCAAACAAACCCATCTTAAAAAAGCCATGAATCAATGTCGTACAAGTACATGTATCTGGCTCACAACTTGTCTTTAGCATTCTGAAATAAAGTCTCATTGCCATTTTCATTTTCTTCTGCTTGCAATACCCACTAATCAAATAATTATACATCACCATATCCAAAGAGTAACCTGTGACTCCATTTCTCTAGCGCATGACTCAGCCTCCATAATTTGTTCTCTCTTACAAAGACCACAAAACAAAGACTTGTACTGATCAAATGCAGGCTCCAACCCTTTTCCCTTACGCTTTATATCAAAAACTTCCAAAACTTCATTTAAATACCCCTTATAACACAACCCTTCAACCAAAACATTATAAGACCAACCATTCAAATATACACCACCATTGCAAATTTTAATGAAATAATGAAAAGCCTCCCGAAACTTTTCTTCTGTAAAAAAACCTCGGAGAATAGCAACATATGCTGGTTTACTAGGAACAAAATTCATTGAAATAAGCCTATCAAAATGTCTAATTGCATAATCTAAATTCCCTAGCTCATAAAAGAAAACTACGAGAGAATTCAAAATAGACAGGTCAGGATCAACACCTAAAGCAACAACATCATTCTGATAAAGCGAAAGAGGCGACTGGGATTGGCCAAATTTAATCAGTTTCCCCATAAGAAAACCATAGATACCCAAATCAAAGTTGATATCACCATAGGAGCAAAGCAACTTGTGGTCACTTGAGGTCGATTGTGAGGCTGAGATTGCGTTTACTGGCGGCTCTACTTCAAGTTTACAACTTGTTACTGCTCTTCTACTAGTATTAAACAAGAAGCAACAAGATCTAGGCTTTCTGGTTATCATGCTTTTGAAAATTGCAACACTACGAGGGCTTTCAATTAGCCAAAAAAATTCATTTTTGACACTGACCCAGATGACAAGATGAATTTTTTTGTTTTAAAGGGGATGATTTTGAGCGACTACTTTTTCCTATTTTGTGGTGTTCATTCGTTGGCGGCGTGCGGTAACGAAACTAAACCCTCAGTTGGGTTTTTGAGTTGTTGTTTGATTTAAAACCCTGGGACATGTGAACCGGATGTGTAGGAGACAAGGAGAGGGTTTCGCGGCTTGAACCGAGTTCATTTAGATAAAGATTCTAAATATTAACCCTTTTTCTGTTCGGATCACACTCATGGGTCTGAGCAACTCACCTAAGGTTGGCAATGCTATGGGCCATTAATTTTTTAATTTTCTTATCGTTTTATTTATGTAATAGATATAAAAAAATTATCTTAGCCTCGTCTCATTATTTTTTTGAATAAAAAATTTTCTCGTCCTATAGTATTTTTTGTTAAATTTCGTTCAATTCTATTAAAACATAGCTTATCCAATTAAAATGTCGTCCAATTTAAAATTTCAAAAATATTTTTTTTGGCTCAACTTATTTTCAAATATGAAATAAAAACATGTCTTAGATTTTATTCCAAATAGAACGAGATCTCATTACGACAGGATATATAGAGAAAACTATCTACCACTACACTCATCTCAACCCCATTGCCAAATCTCTACACTAAAGTCTTCAACACAATTCAAATTACCAAACTGTCCACATCAACATTAAGTTTTGGGTTGAATCATAATAAAACAAATTTATCCATAATAATCAGTTTGTCATTGTAACTGTTGGGATGTATGCCCTAGAGCTACATTTGATGTAAACAATTTTATGTGTTTTGAAATAAAACGATGCATTATTCATTTATCAAATTGTTTGTTTAATTTTCGCATATTATAAATCATCTTGAATATCCTAGATTACTTATGTACCTTCAGACTTGGTATATGAGTGTCATACACAAGAGGATTTAAGTCTGAAATTAGTAATCTTAAATAGTCCATAGAGAGTAAACAAAGCAGGTACTTTGTTTACAGTTTATCTATAGCTGCGGTTCATTCTATATTTGTATGGCGACTTTGATCCGGGATCGTCCATGTAGAGACATGAGAATGTAGGCACCTTGTATGATGTGATCATTTATGAATATACCTAGATGGAAATGACATTCTTATAATATCCGTTAAACTAAGAAAGTCATTTCGATCTACTAGATGGTCATATATGGATTGATCTTAATCCTGAGTGTATTACGAACTCCTGCATGGTGAGCCATGTCATTTGATTTACAAAGGTGAGGTTGGTGTAGCAGTCTCGGCCAATAGCTACGTATTTTGGGGGCATGGTCTGTTATGTAGCTGGGAACGTTTTACATAGACATGGAGTTCACTCCTTTTTTCGAGAAGTAGATGAGTATCTTTCTTAAGGGTTGATTTGGTGCTTGAACGATTTGAGCGCTCAAGTATTTCTATTGCGAATAGAAAGATTAAAATTCATAATCGTTATGAATAAATCGTTCATTAGAGAATCAATAGTACTTAAGGTAAAAATAATTAGAGGGGTATAACGGACATTATGATCCGGCTCTAATTACGAGATACTCGTGAAGGGTCAATTTTTATGTAATGACTATATCGATGGACACCTACTTGGTTCGACTTAATATATCATATGCGGCAACGAGAGTACAGCTTCGGGTTTTTAGTGGAATAACCCGAAGTTAATAATTCGGAATATTTAATTAAGAGCTTAATTAATATTTCAAGATTATTGGAGCTCAGAACCGTAGGTCCATTTGGTCCCCGTGCTAGCTCGATTTACTATAGCGGATTTAGTATAATTGGATAGTCCAATTATATACTCACATATGTATAAATATTATTAATATGATTAATAATATTATTTGTCACACTTGAAACTATATATTAAAAGTTAATGTATGGTATTAATAATTATATGATAATTATTAAATACAAAATATTAAATTATATATGATATAATTTAATAAGGCTAAGATTGTAAATTCTAAATTATGGGTTTTGGAAACCCTTGTGTTTAATTTAGATGTTACAAATATTTCAAGGCATTAATCTTTTGTTTTTGTAACACCTTTTCCATTGTGAAAAGTGAATATTGATTACAATCAATTCTTGCTACATGTTACAAAAATTGAAAGTTTTTTACATGCCATTGCCGATTTTGCAAGGAAAATAAAAAGGAAAGTTTTCTTTAATGGTTTTGGAAGTTATGTAGTTGTAAAGGCAAATTACATAATTAATTTTTGTAATTGATTTGGTCATTCAATTCTTGATTGATGTTACAAAAAATTAAAGATATTTTCTTCGCCTTGGCCGATTCTTGGATAGATGGGGAGGGGAGTGGTTGATTTATTTTTTGAAACAATTTAACCTAAGTATGTAAAGAAAATTTGATTTTCTTTTTGGTGAGCTCTCACTCTTGCAACCCTAGCCACCTTCTTCTTCTTCACTACTCTCTCAAAAGTTGAGAAACTCCATAAAAGAACAAAAGAAGAAAAACAAAATATTTTATGTGACAAAATCTCTAAATAGTTTAGGGATATTTTATGTGAGTCAAGCCCACACTTATTTCTGTTGGTTGTGAGACATAGCACGAAAGCCTTTATGGTGTTGAATCAAAAATCCATCTTTCTCCATCTTACATAAATTCACGGCAGTGAGGGTTTTATTTATATGTAGAAATCATCACACATGGCTCGGCAATTGAACGAAGGGAGCACATGGTGCAAGCTGAATGCGTGGCTTATTTATTCATGATTCGCATTTGTAATTTAGCATGTGTTGCGCATGCATTATATATATGAAATCAGTGTTGCACATGCATGATATATATATGAAATCCATTCAATGTAGTGCACGGTACTTTAAATGGAGAAGCCGAAAGGTCACTGTAATTTCACAAGCAATTTTGCTGCTGTGTGCGTGACTGGTCCAGGGTTTGTGGCTCATGACATGATATTTTTGTGGTGATTTCATGTTGCAAAATAAATCAAAATTACGAACAATTCTCAGTGGTGCTGCTGGATCCATTCGGCTACTGGAAGGGCAGAAAAATTTTCAAGGTTGATCCTGTGTGCCTAAGCCGCTTCCGCTGCGCGAGGAAAGCGTTTCCTACAATTGGCATCAAGAGCGAGGTTGAAAAGTGTTCTTAACCCTTCTCTTTTTCATTTAAAGTTTCTGTTTTTAATATATTTATATGAGTTATAAATATGATATGAATGTTTAGATGAGTGGGCACAATGTGATATTCATATGATGAATGTTTTTGTTATTTCATGTGATGAATGGATTTTGCATTGGTCGTAAATTTTTCCGGCTTGGTTTTGTTTTTGGGATGTAAGGCCATAACGCCATTGTTTACATTTGTTGTAATTTTATTTTTCAATGTAAAATTTCAATTTTTGTAATTTGGAGCACCGAAGTCGCAAAAGGAGCCAACACCACTTTGAAGCGGGATTTGAAGACCAAGGGATGCCTTGGTGAATCTTATGTACTAATTAGATTTGTATAGGAAAAATAAGAGCCTGGTCAATGCAAAATATTTTTTATGTTATATGTATGTTTATTTCGAATTGTTTGAATAACATGTCATATAGCTTAGGGTGCCCACTCTTGCATTTTACATGCCATAACATGTTTTAGATGCATTATCATTATAGACATAAAAATATGATTTTATGTAATTTAAAATGTTTAAATTAGAATATGATATGCATGGAAATCAATTAATTAGATTAATTGGATTTATGGTTTAAAATTGGAATTCTAATATATTGGCCTTAATTGGTGCATAATAAATTCCATTGGTATATAGGATTGAAACCCGGATATAAATTCCATAGTCAAATCCGAATGGATGGTAATATGGTCTGCACTCGGGATACAATTCCACGTACCATTGGATTTTATAACACACTAAGATTAATTAAATAGTTTAATATAAATCTTGACCATTTTAGGATTCCAAATTTTTTAACCTATTAGTGTTCTAGTGTTTTAAGAGTTAAAATAAAATAGCTCACTAATACCACTCTAATTAAATTAGTTGAATTGAGTAAAATTATTAGTAGAGACTAATGGAATATTAGTGATACAATTTTTAAAAGTTAAAATTGGTTAGGTAACTTATGTTAAACTAGTGTAAATAAAATTATGATTTAGCCGCCATAAATTTATCCACACTAGTTAAAATAAAATATTAGATATTTTATAGATAGAAACCTTAATTTTAAAATAGTGAGTGGGAGAGGGATATACGACAGTATATCCCGCGATCTCTATTGTTAGTCCAAAAACGTGAGATTCAAAAGTCGCATCGAGACGGCTTTGTTTTCGTCCCCATAAACAATGGTGTCCATTTTGGGTCGATATCAGGTTTAGGTTCCGAGAGGATAGAGATTCTAGATGTATCTTGTGAATTGACCTACCCTACGGCGGCACTTCACTCGTTAAGTCCAAGAATCCCGAAACGACGGGTTACACTCACAAAGAAATAATTAACTGTTAATAAAATTCCTTGATCGAATGAAACGGAAGTTGGTTAATATATGAATAAGAGTTATTCCTGCATATATTAAATTAACTGAGATTGTCTCGATCTATCATGCAAGTACTTGACCTACCCTACGGCGACATTTACTTGTGGGATGATAGATTTCCGTGGCATAGTAATTCTCTTAGGTTTCTAATTCATTATTCATGGTTCATGCATCATGTTTAATTTTATGCCAAAATTATTTGATGATTTTAATATGCGATGAATGAATGTTAAATGCATGTTTATTTTATTAGCCATGGTTTCTCCAATTATTTCCATACTCTCAAACGATAAATTAACTAGAGAAAAACTATGTTAAGTGGAAAAGTAACATGAACGATATCCTGGTCTGCGAAGACCTAGAGTTTTTCCTGACAGAGGAGAGTCCTCCCGAGCTGGCCATAAATGTTGGCCAAGCTGTGCGTGATACCTACCAAAAATGGGTCGCAATAAATGAGAAAGCCATCTGCTACTTGCTAGCAGGGATGTCTGATGTTCTTGCTCAAAGCATGAACCTATGGCTCTTGCATCTCAGATGATGGGGTCATTGCAGGGTATATTTGGGCAGCCTTCGGAGCGTCAATGCCATGAGGCCATGGTCTCAGCGATGACTGCTAGGATGAAGGATGGGATATCAGTCCGAGAGCACGTCTTGAGGATGATGACCTATCTCAACACTGCTGAAACCCATGGAGCTCGTATTGACGAGTGTAGCCAGATAACCATGGTTATGGAAACTCTTCTGGAGAGTTTCCTGCAGTTAAAAAGCAACTATGTTATGAACAAGTTGACTTTTACTTTGACCCAACTGCTTAATGAGATCACCCGCTACGAGTCCATACTTGTGGATCCTCATAAGCTCAGTGATATGAAAAATGTTGTCGAGTCTTCAAAATCTGCAAAGATAAAGAAGAATAACACTGGAAGGCTAAAGGTATAGCTACTTGACATACGTAAAGACCTTGCTGAAGGTAACTTTAATATGAGAGTTAGGACAAGGGATGCTGTTTCAGAGATACAGTGGGAGTTATCAGTTTTTCAATTTTTTCAAATAAAAGTTATTTGAATTTAAACAAAGTTGTGTTTGTTCTTGTTTTTTCATGGAAATTTGATTTTTGTTTCAAAACTATTGCAAGATGGTTATCATTTATCTAATAATAATAGTTATTATTTCATAAATGGATTACCTATATGCTGAGGAAACTAGAAGATAACTTTTATGTGTTACGACCGTTAACACATAAGCCACTGCTTATTATTGAAATGTTTTAGGTTGAGAAACCTAAAACTAAACGGCCAAAGATTTCTCACAATGACACATATCTATGGCATCTTAGACTTGGTCATATCCACCTTGACTGGATAAACAGATTGATAAAGAACGGAGCCTTAAACAAGTTAAAGCTCGGGACTTTACCAGTTTATGAATCCTGTTTAGAAGGAAAAATGACCAAGAGACCTTTTACTGGAAAAGGTATAAGAGCCAGTCAACCACTTGAGCTAATACATTCGGACTTTTGCGGACCGATGAATGTAAGAGCTCGAGGTGGTTATGAATACTTCCGTCACATTCATTGACAATTATTCTAGATATGGGTATGTTTACCTAATGCATCACAATTCAGATACCTCTGAAAAGTTCAAAGAGTATCGTGCAGAGGTTGAGAACCAATTAGGTAAGACAATCAAAACTCTATGATCAGATCGTGGAGGGGAATACCTCGATAGAGATTTCGAGGAATTCTTAGTTTAGCATGAGATAGTATCCCAGTTCACAGAGCCTGGAACACCACAGCAAAATGGTGTTGCAGATAGGAGAAATCAGACCCTACTAGACATGATGAGATCTATGTTTAGTTATAGCTCACTACCTAGTTCATTCTGGGGATATGCACTGCAAATCGCTATGCATATCCTTAATGTAGTTCCATCTAAGTCTGTTCCTAAGACTCCCTTAGAGTTGTGGAATGGTCGTAAAACTAGTTTACGATATTTCCGCATATGAGGGTGTCCAGCACATGTGCTGAAGAATAAGACTACAAAGTTGGAGCCTTGTTCTCAGGTGTGCCTATTTGTAGGCTATCCTAAGGAAACTAGGGGTGGATTCTTCTGTAGTCCTGATGATAACAAAGTATTTGTATCGACAAATGCCACGTTTCTAGAGGAGGACTATATGAGGGAGTTCAAACCTCGAAGTATGGTGTTACTCGAGGAGTTACTTAGTGGTTCGACCAGCACACCACTGTCAACAAAAGTTGACAAACACATAACACCTTCGACATCTGAGAGTCAGATGCAAGTTCGTCAGAATGATCTACCATTTAGATGCAGTGGGAGGGTTGTGCGAGACAATCTGATCGCTACCTTGGGGTTGGAGAGGCACAAGTTGTCGCATCCAGCGATGGTATAGATGATCCATTGACCTATCGTAGTGTAATGGATGATTCTGACAAAGAGGAATGGCTCAAAGCCATGAACCTAAAGATGGAGTCCATGTACTCCAACTCAGTCTGGGAACTTGTAGACCAACCTGATGGGGGTAAAACCCATAGGTTGCAAGTGGATCTACAAGAGGAAGAGGGGATCAGATGGGAAGGTACAGACCTTCAAGGCTAGACTAGTGGCCAATGGTTATACCCAGAAAGAGAGAGTTGATTATGAGGAAACTTTCTCGCCAGTAGCCATTCATAAATCCATCCGCACTCTTCTATCCATTGCCGTATATTTATTGGGTTTTCTAGGTCAAACCAAGATCAAATTAAGCAATGAAATATGCGAATACAACAAAGTAAAGTAGCGGAAATACTCACTTTGATCGGCTTTTGGATGCGATGAACACAAAAAATTATGTTCCAAGCTTTTCCTCTGTCATGTGATTCGGCCTAGCCCCTTTAATTTGATCTTCAAGCTCCAAGCTTTTTGAATGATTCAATGCTCAAGGGTTGGTTTCCCTATCACCTTTGAATGACTCATTGATATGTGCTAGCACTTGAAAAATTGCATCAATTTTTCTTCATCTTCTTTGCAAGATTCGGCCAAGCCAAATGGGAGAGAAAAAGAGAGGGCCATTCGGCCAAGGAGAGGAATGAGAGAGAGTTGTATTTGGTTTCTAAAACCTAAAACCAAAAAAAATCCTTCATACTTTTTGGTATTTACTTTTCCAAAAAGAAAAAGGCAAAATGGAGGGAAAATGGCATTCAATGCCTTCAATAACTTCCATCATGAATAGTGACTGGTTGTCAATCACAAAAAGGTGACATGACTTCCATCACTAAAGTGACAGGCGATGTGACTTGCGATGTGACTTGTGGGCCGCACTTTAATTCAAAATGCGAGTGGGCCTCGCAAACACATTCCGGGCTCGGGTTCATTAATTCCAAATTAATGAACTTTCTGTTGCGACGTAATTAAATCAAATTTAATTAAATAATTATGCCTAGCAAAATTACTATTCACGTCGCTCGCGAATTAATTCTAAATTAACTCGTTCGCCCAAAATTAAAATCCAATTTTAATTCCGCGTCGAAATCTAATTTCGTTTAATATATCGAATATATTATTTTATTGATTAATTCCAAATTAATCGTTCTCTCTCTTCAAATAGTATTTTATCCCAGATAAAATATCTCTGTAATTAATCATAGATTAATTTTCTCTCTCTACTAATTAATCCCAGATTAATTATGTTCGAGTCATACGTCATCGGTGAATCTTTGAGAAGCGACCCATGAGATCCCTGGATATGTTGGCAGTAAATCCGATCATCGGACTATCCGAACACGTACGTACCTAGCACTATATTTTTATTAATTTACGAGAAATGGTTGGCTTCTAGCAAAGCACCGTGCCTACCCAATTCTCTAGAAATATTCTTAAAGGATTATGTAATTTGTATTAGGCGTAGTATACGTAGTATTGCGTATTGCGATCCAGTATCGGATGTCACGTGCTAGGCATGAGGCTGGAATTATGTCTGCCCCGTATGAAGCACATATCAGATCTCTGGTAACTAGTCTCTATAATCGGATAAACATAACCTAGTCATATTATCCTGATAGCTGTAGCATACAAGAGTACCAGTTCCGTATCCTACGTGACCAACATCTCCATATGACTGGAGTGATACTTCCATCTTGACATCACACCAATACACTACGATTCTCAATATACCCAGAAGAGACGTACACAGAACATGTTAAAGCCTTGGATGACCAAAACCAAAGTATATTGATTGTCGCAAGTATTAGCGATGCAAGTCTCAGGTTAAGACCAAATACACCTACTCTGATTCGGACTTCCATAGACACATAGTCATACTACCAATGGAATTCCGAGGGGTCTATCCAGAGCCAAGCTGTTCCCATACCATCGGTAAACACAACCTCCTATTATACTTGCATAAGTATACAATACTTAAATATATGAGCACTATGCCGTTATGCTCCCAAAGCCTTGCCCCTCTTCACTTCTTTCACGCCTGCCTTGTCCATACGGCAGTCACGCATACAATGACCCCGTTTGCCACAGTTTAGGCAGACATCTTGGGATATGTACTTTGTCTTCCAAGAAGACTGTGATGATTTTACCTTTGCCCCTTTTAGAAGCTCTGGCTCTGCCTCCTAGAGCATAGCCATCAACTATCCAAGAGTTTACTCTTGGTTCATAATGAACCTGCCCTAGTTTTCGGGTAGAGACTATAAGATCAAATCTTTGGTAGTCTCGGCCACATAGGTAATGCCTAGCTAACCTAGCTGATCGATGTCAGCAATCATCTGAGACACCAAGTTCTCGACAGATGTACCCTCTGACATACACGAGTGAAAGAGCTTCTTTTGCTATTTATATTTCTATGATTTAAGAATAAATCTATGAAGATCTTTAATTTCATCATCATGGAACAATGATCTAATCCTTAATTTTGACGACGGAATTAAAGTGTCATTGCATCAAGCATAATGGATTGAGAACTAAAGTTATCATCACATGAATCATCCAAAGATCATGTTCTACTATTCGCTCAACTCCGGGCTTAGGCCCGAGATGTCATTCTATCAAATAAAGTAACTTCTCGGTTCCCAGGACTATCCTGAGGTTTTATTCCCAATTTGAAAATTAAAGTCGTTTAAATACATTTTCTCCCAGGATTATGTTTTAAACGCTAATCTTTCAGTTATCTTGATTGTTATAGTCCAACTATCCAATCAATGATTTCTGGTACTGTTGAATATAATGATTATTATAGTCTAACTATATAATCAACTATAATTTAAATTGGTTAAATTCAAATATATTGATTACTATAATCCAATTATATAATCAACTATAAATGAAGTAGTTTGAATACAGTCGAACAGTTTAATTTAAAACAACGATTAAATATTAGTCCAACTAATATAAATAATTAAATTAATGACGAAAAATTGAAATGAGCGCGTATTGGCAAGTATCTAAACGAAATTACAAATTTAATACTTGCCTCCCACTATTTTTCTGCGAGCCTCTAACCATCTGTTGAGTACTCGGGAAACCTAGTTTCCTAGTGGGCTAGGATCCCGTTAAATAACACATAACCTTGTCTTTGGCCAACAAGCTGTATGATATTTAACTAGGTAGATCTTTAAAATCAATTGGAACTCATCCAATTCCTAGATCCAGTAGGTGAACATCCAAGTCCGAAACATATATCTAATATATGCCAATATATCCGATATATTCCATAACCTTTTTCCTATGAATCAACTAAGCCTTGGCTTTGGCACAACAAGCTTAATGATTCCAGTTAAGCGGGACCCATTGACCATGGAAAGCTTCGTAATCGATGTTGATGGATAAGCAGTGATCTTGACTTTAGCCAACAAATCACAACTTGGACAAGACATGCGATATGGAATAAAGCCTTCATGATTCAAACACATCTGCGATGGACAAAGGTCTTGACTTTGGCCAACAAACCAGTGCCTATCTTGGATCTTGAGAAAGAATCACTCAATGGAAGGAAAACGTTTAATATTTGTTGAGGGATTTTCGCGTAATTGGCAACCAATTAATTATCTTTGATTAAGTCTCATCATACACCTTTTAAACATTCATTCTAAAAGCATAATAAGGCGCGATAAATAAATTAATAATGATATACAGATGTATATTTAAAACATTTTGTTCCTAGAATAAATCTCTCCATTTCCTCTCTCCTGCTAGCATAAATCTTACTTCTACCCAATTACATAAAACTTCTAAAGAAACCTCATTTAAATTGAGAGGAATAGGTGACAATATAAATACAAAGAGTCAATAGGTAATAGGCTGGACTTCAAGCATTTTTGTCATAAACATGTTCACTACTAGTTTCAAAATTGGATTTTGATACTAGATGTGGTACATAAATATGTACTGATGTGTAGAATCTGCTGATGAGCAGGATACTGACTTCAGTTGAGATTGACCTACGAGTCGGAAACGAGATGAGAGTCGCTGTTTTAACAGTAGAAACCTGAGTTTAGGAACTACCCTTTGACTATAAACATTATATCTTTATCTAAGTTTAACCCATAGCGGGTATACCTTTATATTCTAGAACACTAAAATGTTTTATTTTATAAAGATGATATTTAGATAAAACATTATATGTGAATAACATTATTTATATTTTGAATATAAATGAATCTCAAACGTATGACATGACAAACAAATAGCTCAAACTGAATTAATCAGATGAGACTTATTTGTGGCATTGTTGTCTGTGACACATTAACAAGACTCGTATATCCACACTTTCGAAGAGTAGGTACTAGGACAGATTTGATTCTATTCAAATAATGTCTACGAATCTAGATTATTGGGCAAAGTGCCTAAAACACCTTTTACTTGGTAAAAGTGTAAGTGCCACTGATCTGTTAGCCCTCGTTCATAGTGACGTAAGTGGGCCCATGTCTAGCTAGGCTAGAGGTGGATATGACCACTTTGTAACCTTTACGGATGTGGCATCGCGTTATTGTTATGTGTTTCTTTTGAAACATGAATCGGAAACTTTTGATAAATTCAAAGAGTTTCGACACGAAGTATAAAAACAGATCGGTAAGAGTATTCAAACATCACGATTGGACTGTGATGGAAAATACTTAAGCAATAAGTTTCTCGATTACCTGAAAGAGTACAGTATTCTTTCACAGTGGACTCCTCCCGGAACACCTCAATTGAGCGTTGTGTCCAAAAGGAGAAATCGAATTTTGTTGGACATAATAAGGTTAATTATGAGTCGCTCTAAGCTACCATTTTCCTTCAAGGGATACGTATTAAACAGTGAAAAACTTATTTTGAATAAGGTTCTATAAAAATCAGTTTGACAGACTTCATATTAGATATGAACAGGAAATAAACCGGGTTTTCTCATTCCTGAAGATTTTGGAATGCTAGACATATGTTTGGATGATACCAAACTAGAACCCAAATTGGATAAGTGCCTAATTTGTGGGTTATCCTAGGGAAACCAAAATATAGTACTTATACAACTCATAAGAGAATAATGTAATTGCTGCTCTCCATGCGGTTTTCCTAAGAGGAATACCTATATGCAGTGGAAAGTGGGAGGAAAGTAAAACTCGATGAAAATCAGAGTAATACTATTCCAGACACCGATTCCTTAACGGAACACAAATATTTCATCAGGGATGAAACTATACCAATAATCTTCGAATACACAAGAACTGCGTAAGTCGGAGAGAGTCAGAAAACAACCTGGGATGTATGGGTTTCTGATCTCACCTCATAAAGATGTCAATCTTATTGAGGGTACTGAACCGACTACGTTTGAGGAAGTGATACAAGGTATCGAGTCCCTATCATGGCAAAGTGTCATGAAATCCGAAATGGATTCCATGTATACCAACCAAGTTTGGACACTGGTTGATGTACCGGAAGGCATTGTGCCTATTGGTACTATATAAGTCTTCAAGGAAGACATACATGGATGGTAAATTACCAACGTACAAAGCTAGGCTTGTAACGAAAAGGTATCGTTATCAACATTGTGTCGATTACGACGAAACCTTTTATTCGTTGCCATGGTTAAATCCATTCGGATAATGCTTGTTGATGCTGCATGTTTCATTTATGAAATATGACAGCTGAACATCAAAACTGTTTTCCTTAAATGGAAACCTTTTGGAGGATGTTTACAACATCCTGACGGTTTTGTCGTACCAAAACAAGTAATCAAGGTTTGCAAGTTAAGTTGATCAATTTATGGATTGAAGCAAGCATTCTGTTCTTGGAACTATCGTTTTGATGTAATCATAATGGTATATGATTTAATTCAGAACAAAAATAAATTCTTATGTAAATAAGGAGGTTAGTGGGAGCGCACTAACAATGATTGTCCTAAATAATAATGATATATCATTTCTTGGAAATGACATTCCCATAATACAATCGGTGAAAGCTTGTCTTTCATGAAAATTCTCCGTAGACTACTTGGGAGAGACAACCTTTATTCTAGGAATAAGGATCTACTAGGATAGATCTAAATATTGCTGGCACTCTCCGAGAACTCGTACATTAAAAAAATTATACGCGACCTGGTGTCTCATATGCTTTGAGCATATGGAGTCACAATCCGGACAATCCAAGTGATAGTCACTGGATTGATGTTAAGAACATCCTTAAGTGTCTTAGATGAACTAAGGATGCTTTCCTGTGCTATGGAGAAGGAGAAATTGAAGTGATTGGGTTCACTGCTGCATGTTTCCAAACCAATAAAAACGACTATAAGTCGTAATAAAAGGTATTATATAGTTTGAAAAATGGAATAGTGAGCTGGAAATCTTCCAAGCAAGATACTGTTACCAAATAAACAACAAAAGCTGAATGTTGCTGCAGCTGAGGCAACAATAGAAGCGATTTGGATCTATAATAATCCTAATTAGTTTAGGTGTAGTTCTATTAGCGGCTGAGCTAGGCTACAACACAGGCTAAAGAATTAATGGTCTCATCAACGATCCAAATATATATTTCAATTATTTCATCTGATTCGCCGGATCATACATCATGGCAATATGATGATCGAATAAATCGCATCAGATGATAACCATGCAAATCCGCTGACGAAAGCTGTTTCTCAGCAGAATTTTGAGCGACCCGTAAATAGTTCAAGTGTAGGACACTTGAGTGATTGGCTATAGGCCAAGTGGGAGATTTTTGGACAATTATGACCAATAGCATCACTATTTGTACAGAACATGGTGTTGTTGTACAAATTAACTATGTGGTAAAGGAAATTGCTCTTTTATTATTTGTAATTGGATTACCAAGATACATAAATGATAAAAGTTCATATGATTAGTACTAGATTAATAAGATATGAAATAATATTAATCCACTAAATTTTAATCATTAAAATATCCATAGTCGTAGTATTATCGAGATTGGACATCGATAATACGGAATAGACTAGTATTGCACTTGTGCGCGTTGTGAGAGCATAACGACATAGTTCTCATATATTTAAGTATTGGATACTTATGTAAGTGTAATAGGAGGTTGTGTTTACCGATGGTACGGTAACAGCTTCGCTCTGGATAGACCCCTCAGAATTCCATTGGTAGTATGACTATGTGTCTATGGAAGTCCGAATCAGGGTATGTGTATTTGGTCTTAACCTGAGACTCGCATCGCTAATACTTGCGACAATCAATATACTTTTGTTTTGGTCGTCCATGGCTTTAACTGGTTCTGTGCACGCCTCTTTTGGGTATATTGAGAATCGTAGTGTATTGGGTGTGATGTCAAGATGGAAGTATTACTTCAGTCATATGGAGATGATGGTCACTTAGGATACGGAACTGGTACTCTTGTATGCTGCAGCTATCGGGATAATACGACTAGGTCATGTTTATCCGATTATAGAGACTAGTTACTAGAGATCCGATATGTGCTTCGTACGGGGAAGACATAATTCCAGCCTCAGGCCTAGCACGTGACATCCGATACTGGATCGTAATACGCAATACTAAGTATACTACGCCTGATACAGATTACATATTCCTTTAAGAATATTTCTGGTGAATTGGGTAGGCTCAATGCTTTGCTAGAAGCCAACCATGTCTCGTAAATCGGTAAAAATGTAGTACTAGGTACGTACGTGTTCGGATAGTCCGACGACCGGATTTACTGCCAACATATCCAGGGATCTCATTGGTCATTTCCCAAAGATTCATCGATGACGTATGACTCGAACATAATTAATCTGGGATTAATTAGTAGAGAGAAAATTAATCTAGGATTAATTACAGATATATTTTATCTGGGATAAAGTACTATTTGAAGAGAGAGAACGATTAATTTAGAATTAATCAATAAAATAATATATCGATATATTAAACGAAATTAGATTTCGACGCGGAATTAAAATTGGATTTTAGTTCGGGCGAACGAGTTAATTTAAAATAATTCGCGAGCGACGTGAAAAGTAATTTTACTATGCATAATTATTTAATTATATTTGATTTAATTACGTCGCAACGAAAGTTCGTTAATTCTGAATTAACGAACCCGAGCCCGAAATATGTTTGCGGGGCCCACTCGCACTTTGAATTAAAGTGCGGCCCACAAGTCACATCGCTTGTCACTTAAGTGATGGAAGTCATGTCACCTTTTTGTGATTGACAACCAGTCACTATTCATGATGGGAGTTGTTGAAGGCATTGAATGCCATTTTCCCTCCATTTTGCCTTTTGCTTTTTGGAAAAGCAAATACCAAAAAGTGTGAAGGATTTGTTTTGGTATTAGGTTTTAGAAACCAAATAAAACTCTCTCTCTGTCATTCCTCTCCTTGGTCGAATGGCCCTCACTTTTTCTCTCCCATTTGGCTTTGCTGAATCTTGCAAAGAAAATGAAGAAAAATTGTTGCAATTTTTCAATTGCTAGCACGCATCAATGAGTCATTCAAAGATGATAGGGAAACCAACCCTTGAGCATGGAATCATTCACAAAGCTTGGAGCTTGAAGATCAAATTAAAGGAGCTTGGCCGAATCACATGACAGAGGAAAAGCTTGGAGCAGAATTTTTTGTGTTCATCGTTAATTTGTACAACAACACCATGTTCTGTACAAATAGTGATGCTATGGGTCATAATTGTCCAACAATATTATTAGTATGAAAATTGGCAAGTGGATGTCAATACTGCATTCTTGAATAGCAATCTTGATGAGAGTATCTATATGATAAACCAGAGGGGTTTATCGCCCAAGGTCAAGAGCAAAAGGTTTGCAAGTTGCAAAGGTCCATTTATGGACTCAAGCAGACATCTCGATCTTCGAGTAGAATGTTGATTAGCCTTGTGTTTACAAGCGCATCATTGATGTGAAGGTGGTTTTTCTTGTTTTATACGTCGATGATATTTTACTCATTGGGAATGATGTAAAAATATTATCAGACGTGAAAACCTGACTAGCTAACCAATTTCAAATGAAAGATTTGGGAGGAGCCAGTTATGTTCTTGGGATTCAGATACTTCGGGATCGCAAGAAATGACTGTTAGCTATGTCTCAGACATCCTACATCGACAAGATCCTTATGCGATTTGGGATCCAGAATTCCAAGAAAGGCAATCTGCCTTATCGGCATGGAATTCATTTGTCAAATGAACAGTCTCCTAAGACACCTCAAGATGTTGAGGAAATGAGACATATCCAATACGCCTCAGCATTTGGTAGTCTCATGTATGCTATGTTATGTATGAGACCGGACATCTGTTTTACAGTGGGAGTAGTCAGTAGGTTTTAGTCAAACCCATGATTGGATCACTAGGTGGCTGTGAAACACATTCTCAAGTATCTTAAGAGAACAAGAGATTATATGCTTGTGTATTCCGATAGGGATATAATCCTAAGGGGATATACAGACTCTGATTTTTAGACAGATGTCAATTCTAGGAAATCTACATCTGGATCAGTGTTCACCCTAGGTGGTGAGGCTATAGTATGGCGGAGTATAAAGCAATCTTGCATTGTTGACTCCACCATGGAGGCTGAATATGTAGCAGCTTGTGAAGCAGCTAAGGAAGCAGTCTGGCTCCGTAAATTCTGGGGAGATCTGGAAGTTGTTCCAGATATTGATAGACCACTCACACTCTATTGAGATAATAGTGGTGCAGTGGCTAACTCCAAAGAACCAAGAAGCCACAAAATGGGAAAGCATATAGAGAGGAAATATTATATCATCAGGGAGATAGTACAGAGAGGAGACGTTACCGTCATAAAGATTGCATCCGCAGAGAACCTGGCTGATCCGTTTACAAAGACCTTACCGGCTAAAGTTTTTGAAGGTCACCTAGATGGTATAGGATTATGTGACATGTCTCATTTGCTCTAGTGCAAGTGGGAGATTGTTGGGATGTATGCCCTAAAGCTACATTTGATGTAAACAGTTTTATGTGTTTTGAAATAAAACGATGCATTATTTATTTATCAAATTATTTGTTTAATTTTCGCATATTATAAATCATCTTGAATACCCTAGATTACTTATGTACCTAATGAGTGGTAAATCTATCACTATTTCCCATTCATTTAACCTAATATTTTGTAAAGTTTCTTGAGTTTTGTGAATATTTTGATGTGGTTTGTGTTATTTTGTAGATAAATAAAGTTTCAGGACATTCTGGAGTTGATTTGGACCAAAACAGTGAAAATTGGAAAAAAGGACATTTTGGTAAATTGGGTGCATCGCGACGCGCATGCCTTTGGCGTCGCGACTCCTAACGTGCGCCGGTCATTTGCTAACGTGCGTCGGGTCAACATGTCAGAATCTGAAAAGTTTGACTTGCTAACTTGCGATGTGCCACGTGTCACAATCACATAGGATCGTTAACATGCGCCAAGACACGTGTCACAATCCTATGGTGCCGACACTCCGCGTGACACGTGTCATCTTCTCATTGGACTGAATCACCGGTGAATCATATTCTTCCACGTGTCATCCTCTCATTGAACTGAATATTACCACGTACCACGTGTCGAATTCTTATTGGGCTGACGAAATCCCTGTCAACAGTCAAAGTCAATACACGTGGACCAAGTGAACTGCTCGGGCGTCGCGACGCCCGTAGCTTACTGAAGTCTATAAACTGAGCTCGAGATTTGAGTTTCAATAGCACCTCTCCCTCTGAATTCTCTGATGTAAATAAGGAGTTTCCTACCTAGTTTCTTTAATTTCAGTTTTGTAATTAATTTTTAATTACGTTCTGTAATAGTAATTACTTTTTGTAATAGTAATAGTAATTTATCTTGTTTTTACTGTTTCAATTTTACTATTCAACCATGATGAGGTAACTTCCCATTGCTAGGGTGAAAGGTAATTTTTTTACTGTTACTATTTAGATTAATCTCCCTTAAATATAATATATTTAAAATTTGACTTAATAAGGATACCGCCATATTGGTCGGTTGGTTATTAAATTTAAATTGGTTTAAACCTGACTAATCAAAGATACCGCATATATGGCTGGTTGGTAACTAAATTTTCTTACCGCCTATATGACAGGTTCAAGGACAAATTATACCGCCTTTATGGCTGGTCGGACTTAATTTGAATTAATCAAATTACCGTCTATATAGCTGTTGGTAATGTTATCATAAGTTTATATATTATTTTATGGGAGATATCTAAAATAGTAATTAGTAAAAGTAATTCCTTTTACCTTAGCATTTTATTTTATTGTAATTTACTTTTCAGTATTTACTTTACCACATTTACCTTTTCGCATTTTTACTTTATGGCTTTTACTTTTAAGTTCTTACTAGCCCTAATTATCTGTCATAACTAAGTTAGTTATCTAGGGTTGTGATGAATTTCAATATCACCGGTTTATAAGGGTTAGATTATAGTTTGGGTAATATAAAGATTTATTTATTGAGTCTTAATCTTAATGCTTTTTATTAACTGGCCATTAATAAAATTGATTAGGTAAAATTAAAATGAACTAGACATAGGGATTTTAAGTTTAAGACCTTAGACTTAATAGCCCACGATCTTCCTTGATGATAGATAACCCTTTAATAGATTCCTTACAGGATAGGAATATACCTGTCGGGCGGGGGTAGCCATAATTGGAACTTGATCTTAATGAATCTAGGTAATTTGGTTGACATAGATATATAGTTCAATTGGGTTATACTGGGTATTTGTAATTGACCATCGGAAGAGGCTTTTACATAATTTAGTGCTTCAGGTTATTAAATCAATATATTACCCAACTATAAGATAACTACTTCATCTTTAACTAATATTGGAATAAATCACAACCCTGGATAGTTTTATAAAATTTAATTTTCATTAATCTACTTTCACGTAATTTTTATTTACCTGTTTTTAAGTTAATTTGTAAGTCACCTTTCCAATTTACAAACAATCAATCTGTTAGATACTAGTAATCATTTGGCCTCATAAAAATTAATAGATAAGGTTTTAAGTCCTTGTGGGATCGATACTTTTTATACTACTTGAACGATACGTGCGCTTGCGTTATACGTGTGTGTAAGCACCGGTCAAGTTTTTGGCGCCGTTGCCGGGGACTTATTTATCTTTAATATTAGTTTATGGGTTAGATACCTTTACTTGTATCTAATTTCTTTTTACTTATTATTTTTGTTTTCTTGTGTTACAGGTTCTCAGAAACTACATAAGACGAACCGGAAGCTTTGAACTCCGACTGTTTGACCCCGAAATTGAAAGAACCATCAGACAGTTACGAAGGGAATGGCGAGAAGGCCAAGAAGCTTTAGTCAACATGGAACCTGAACCTTTGGAGGTTGCACCACTAATACCCATTCGAGACAGAACCATTCTGGTGGTTGACAGACTCATTTCATGTATTGTACTTCCTCCCTTACCAGCAAATGCATGTGACATCAAAACTTGCATTTAGATGATTCAGCAGTCAGTGCAGTTTAGGGGGAATGTAACTGAAGATCCTAATGCCCACATCAGCAACTCCCTGGAAGTTTGCGGTACTTTCAATTACAACAGAGAAGCTGAAGAAGCAATAAGACTGCATGTTTTTCCATACTCCTTGAATGATAGAGCTAAAGCTTGGCTACATTCACTACCAGCAGGTTCCATCACAACTTGGAACACTCTAACCACAAAATTCCTTGCAAAGTACTTTCCACCAGCCAGAACTGCAAAGTTGAGGAATGACATCACATCTTTCATGCAACAAGACTCAGAATCTCTCTACGAAGCTTGGGAAAGGTACAAAGATTTGCTCCGGAAATGTCCTCACCATGAGATTCCAAAATGGCTTCAAGTCCAAACTTTCTATAATGGACTTTCTGGACTGATGAGAACCCAATCGATGATGCTGCTGGAGGAGCTTTGATGGCAAAAAGAGAAGATCAAGCTTGGGACCTAATCGAAGAAATGGCCAACAACAATTCCTTATGGCCAACAGAAATGAGCATGATTCAAAGAATTGCAGGAATTTATGAAGTTGGAGCCAATACAGCAGTCAATACCAAGCTGGATCAGATATGCAAATTCATGGAGACTCTTACCATTGGATCCACAAGTTCACCATATGGAGGAGCACCAGAACCAAACCAACTTGAAGAGACGGTGAATTATGACAACAATTTCAACAGACAGGGGAACAATCCATATTCCAACACCTACAACCCAGGGTGGAGAAATCATCCTAATTTTTCATGGAGCAACAATTCAGGGCAAAAGAATAATCCACCACCTGGATTCCAACAGCAGAACTATCCACCACCTGGATTCCAGCAACAGAACAAAGGCTAGGAGCAGACAAATGAACCAACGATGGCAGAAATGCTAGCTCAATTAAAAAGATATGAAGCTATGATTCAGAGCCAATCAGCTTCCATCAAAGCACTGGAGAATCAAATCGGACAACTGGCCAATGCTCAGAGTTACATACCACCAGGTAATCTTCCCAGCAACACATAACCAAATCCAAGGAACCGAGGGAAGGAGCAATGTCAAGCCATTACCTTAAAGAGTGGTACTCAGATCAACAAAGATGTTGGAATCAAGGCAACAATTGAGGAAGTTCCAAAATGTGCAGTTCCACAGATGGAGGAAAAAAAAGCAAAGGAAAAAGAAAAAGAATAGATCATTCCACCTCCACATTTTCCTTAGCGTCTTCAGAAAAACAAACTGGACAAACAATTTTCTCATTTCTTGGAGATTTTCAAAAAGCTGCACATTAACATACCATTTGCAGAAGCCTTGGAACAAATGCCCAGCTATGTAAAATTCATGAAAGAAATTCTTTCACGAAAACAGAGATTGGGAGATTACGAGATAGTAGCATTGACGGAAGAATGCAGCGCCATCATTCAAAGGAAGCTTCCCCCGAAGTAGAAAGATCCTGGCAGTTTCACAGTTCCATGCACCATTGGAGAATATTACATTGGTAAGGCTTTATGTGATTTAGGTGCAAGTGTTAATTTAATGCATTTTTCTATTTACAGGAAACTGTAAATTGGAGAAACAATGCCTACCTCAGTATCTTTGCAACTTGCTGATCGAACGCTCGCAATTCCAAGAGGAGTCGTTGAAAATGTGCTGGTCAAAGTTGAAAAACTCATCCTTCCAGTAGATTTCATCATCCTTGACATGGAAGAAGACAAAGAAGTACCTATCATTCTTGGGAGACCATTCTTGGCTACAGGTAAAACTGTGATTGATGTGCAAAATGGAGAACTGACCATGAGGGTATAGGACCAAGAAGTAACATTCAATGTTTTCAAGGCCATGAATTCCCAGATGAGTTAAAGAAGAATGAATGTTTCAGACTTGATGTGATACACAGTACAATTCAGAACTCCAATGTAATGCAAAGTTCTACTGACAAACTTAAAACATATCAATTGCATGTGGAGCCTGAAGATAAAGCGTCTTTTGCACTAAAAAAGCCAATTCTTGCACTACAAGCAACAGAAGAGAAAAAGTTCCACCAGCTCAATGAATTGGAGGAATTTCACAATGAGCATTTTGAAGATGCCAAATTGTACAAAGAAAAGGCCAAGAAGAGACAGGATGAGAAGTTAGTGCGCATACAACTGGAACCAGGGCAGAAGGTACTGTTAAACAAATCAAGGGTGAAATTCTTCCCATTGAAGCCAAAATCTCAGTGGCCAGGTCCATTTGTGATCACCAAGGTTTTACCAGATAGAGCCGTTGAGATACATGATCCTGACTCCAAGAAAACTTTTAAAGTTAAAAATAAGCGTGTCAAGCACTACTGGGGAGAATCATTTGAGCGACAAAAAAAAGTGTCACACTTTCAGATCCAGCCTAACGTTCGAAAAGTCATGTCTAGTTGACGACGATTAAACTTAGCGCTCGCAGGGAGGCAACCCATGTAAATTTTTGTATAAATTATGATTTAGTGTGATTTAATTTTGTATGTTTAGTTTTTGCAGATTAAGTCATTTCAGGATGGAAGAAATTCTAGAAAATCTTCACAAGCAATCTCCTTCTCTCCCTCAAAACTCTATGATGAAAGTCTACAAAACGCGTTTGGAACGGATGAGACTACTGATGATCAAAGGTATTCCTACTGACATTCGTTGGATTATTGAAGCACAAGTCTGATTGGCAGGTGAGTCTTCTGACTCTTTTATTTCACATCTGCCTAGTTTAGGAATGAGCACCTATGCTAAAAAGAGAAGAGCCGAAAGAATGTGTGTTTGTTATAAATGTGCTCGCATGTTTTGTAATACTCATAGTCATTTTTTAGGAATGATGTCTGATAACCGCGAAGATAAGATTAATTTCATTAGGGATGGCTTGAGTAAGGAGTCTTTGGATGACATATCTAAAACTCTTGAGACGCATCCCAGTGGATGTGTGTATCATGAAATTCGCATGTTATATGCTCAATTTCAAAAAGAAAGACAACAGTTAAGTCTTGAGAATCTGACTCAAAAAGACCTGTTTGCCAATTTATAAGAAAATTGGATGGGAAGCTTGTCCCTGACGCATAGACGTTAATCAAGCCGCTATTTTGCTTGTACATATTATATCTCTTTGTCTTTTCCTGATAATTTTATTTGTTTTGTTGTTTTCTTTTATTTTCTCCGACAGGATCCAGACCTTTTTGACTATCACATTTTATTTTACTATTTTGCTACTAATCGTCATTTGGAAGATACTTGTGCTATTTTTTACTCACCCTTTTCAGGTATTATAAATTCAACTCATCATTGCACTTTTGAAGACATCCAGAGTAAAACATGGAAGCCACTTCAAGAAGACGAGTTGAAAACATATGTGTGTTTTGTGGTAGTAGTGTTGGTACTAAACCACAATATGTATAAGCAGCACTGTAATTGGGTCGAGTCTTAGCTGCAAGGAATATGCACTTGGTATATGGCGGAGACAATCTTGGACTAATGAGGATCGTTTCAAAGGCCGTACAAGAAATAGGCAGTCATGTTTTGGGAATCATCCCAAAACCCTTGGCAGAGGCAAATCTTATTGAACCATCAAACGGAGAGCAACTGATCGTGCCAGGTATGTCTGAACGACTGGTAGAAATGATTAACCGTGCTGATGCTTTTATTGCTTTGCCAGGTGGCTTGGACACACTGGAGGAAATATTTATAGTGCTATCTTGGGCGAACCTGAACATACACCAGAAACCGATTGGGCTGTTTAACGTTGATGAATTTTATGATTTTCTTTGTATGTTTCTTGATGATGCCCGGAGAAATGGGTTCGTGTCAAAACCTTTAAAATGACTACTTTTTACTGCCAGAACTACACCGGATCTAATTGACCTACTCTTAGCATATGAACCACAAGTTTACCCTATCCTTTCAAAGATAAATTGGTCCGAGGACGATCATGGTAAGAGGTGTCGGATTAATCTGGATCTTAACCTTTAATTTCCTGTAGAATTTCAGCTAACCAGGTATTATCTTCTAAACTCTTCTTCTACTGTTTCAGACATTGGGGACAATGTCTTATTTAGGTTTGGGGGAGGGAATTAGTTGATTAGTATCTTATTTTTAGTTGTGTGTTGTTTTTATTTTTAGTCCAAAATTTTTCTAAAAATACAAAAAAAATTGAAAAATTTTCAAAAATTACAAAAATATTTTTCGTTTTTGCGTTTTTATTTTGACTTAAAAGGTGAAATTGGTAAGAGATAGCTGAGTAAGGAATTTCCACTCCTGAGACGTATCTCAAACCTATTTCAGAACAAGTTAATTTTTGTTTATTTCATTTTGAACTATTTAATTTGTAAATTCTCCATAAAACTGAATAAAATGGATCTTCATATGCTCAGTTGGCAGGTATTATCAATACAGATAGTAACATACGGACATGAGCTAAAATTGAAAAGTTTGTAATATTCAGTGCTCTAGTTTAATTGGAGGAAGCATCTCAAAAAGTGATGGAGTAAAAAAAAAAATTCTGAGATCCGAGTTATTAAGTCTGTAAGGGTGTTTTAACACCTATTGCCCTAAAACCAACTAGTTTGGGAGTCACTGACCCAAAGCTCGTTACATGGATCGAAGATGCTGCAAAAATATATACATCTGAAGTCTGAGTAATTAAGTTCGTAGGGGTGGCTTAACACCTGGTGCCCTAAAGACAACTGGTTTGGGAGCCACCGACCCAAAGCTCGCTACATAGACGGAAGGTATTGTTTATAAATTAAAAAAAAAATTATTCCATTGCTACAAAAAGGTGTGAATTCTGATAAAACTTTAGGACAAAAATATTACTATCATATCAACTACACTTATGACTGTTGTGGGCAAAAATGAGTTGTTTAATACTTTGTTAGCTGTGTATATGAAGAATGCCACTTCAAGAAGACGAGTTGAAAACATCTGTGTGTTTTGCGGTAGTAGTATTGGTACTAAACCACAATACATAGAAGCAGCACATGAATTGGGTCGAGTCTTAGCTTCAAGAAATATGCACTTAATATATGGCGGAGGCAATCTTGGACTAATGGGGATCATTTCAAAGGTCGTACAGGAAGGAGGCAGTCATGTTTTGGGAATCATGCCAAAACCCTTGGCCGAGGCAAATCTTATTGAACCATTAAACGGAGAGGAACTGATCGTGCCAGGTATGTATGAACGACTGGTAGAAATGATTAACCGTTCTGATGCTTTTATTGCTTTGCCAGGTGGCTTGGGTACATTGGAGGAAATTTTTATTGTACTATCTTGGGCGAACCTGAACATACACCAGAAACCAATTGGGCTGTACAACGTTGATGGATTTTATTATTTTCTTTGTGTGTTTCTTGATGATGTACGGAGAAATGGGTTCATATCAAAACCTTTAAAAGAACCGCTCCGGATCTAATTGACCAACTCATAGCATATGAACCACAAGTTGACCCTATCATTTCAAAGATAAATTGGTCTGGGGACGATCGTGGCAAGAGGCGTCGGGTCAATCTGGATCTTAACCTTTAATTTTCTGTAGAATTTCATTTAACCAGGTATTATCGTCTAAACTCTTCTTCTACTGTTTAAGACATTGGGGACGATGTCCCATTTAGGTTTGGGGGAGGGAATTAGTTGATTAATATCTTATTTTTAGTTGTATGTTGTTTTTATTTTTAGTTCAAAATTTTTCGAAAAATACAAAAAATTGAAAAATTTTCAAAAATTACAAAAATATTTTGCATTTTTGTGTTTTTATTTTGACTAAAAAGGTGAAATGGTAAGAGATAGCTGAGTAAGGAGTTTCCACTCCTGAGACGTATCTCAAACCTATTTTGAAACAAGTTAATTTTTGTTTATTTCCTTTTAAATTATTTCATTTGTGAATTCTCCATAAAACTGACTAAAATGGATCTTCATATGCTTAGTTGGCAGGTATTATCAACATACTGGTAACATACGGTCGTGAGCTAAAATTGAAAAGTTTGTAATATTCAGTACTCTAGTTTAATTGGAGGAAGCATCTCAAATAAGTGATGGAGTAAAAAAAAAAAAAAAAAAAAACGTCTAAGATCCGAGTTATTAAGTCTGTAAGGGTGTTTCTACACCTAGTGCCCTAAAATCAACTGGTTTGGGAGTCACTGGCCCAAAGCTTGCTACATGGATCAAAAATGCTGCAAAAATATATATATATATATCCGAAGTCTGAGTAATTAAGTCCGTAGGGGTGTCTTAACACCTGGTGCCCTAAAGCCAACTGGTTTGGGAGCCACCGGCCCAAAGCTCGTTACATAGATGGAAGATATTGTATATAAATAAAAAATAGAGAAAAAATCAAAGAAAAAAAATCAGAAAAATCAGAAAAATTATTCCATTACTCCAAAAAGGTGTGAAATATGGTAGAACTTTAGGACAAAAATATTACTCTCTTATCAACTGCACTTATGACTGTTGTGGGCAAAAATGAGTTGTTTAATATTATGTTGGCTGTGTATATGGAGAATGGTAAATATAATCGGAGAATTTACTTATTCAATAATTTAGAAAGAAACAAAACAACTAGTAACTTGGAGTAGAAGTTTCACCTGATTAGTCACTAACTTCTTTATTCTCTTTTCTCTCGTCTTTTTGCTTTTGTGTGCATTAGTTTCACCACATTTTTACTTTTGTAAAATGTTTGTGGGTATCATTGCTGTAAACCCTCACGAGACTACAACTCGTCCACTAGGGACACCTAGGGGTTTAAAGGCTTGTTGCATATGCTAAATGCAACTATGATCCCTACGAAAGTGGCTTAGTTAAATTTTAAAGATGTTTATGTTATTTTATGTTTTGCTAGAGGACTAGCAAAATGTTAGGTTTGGGGGTGTGATGAGCGATAAATCTATCACTATTTCCCACTCATTTATCCTAATATTTTGTATAGTTTCTTCAGTCTTGTGAATATTTTGATGTGTTTTGTGTTATTTTGTAGATAAATAAAGTTTCAGGACATTCTGGAGGTGATTTGGAGCAAAACTGTGAAAACCGATAAAAAGGGCATTTTGGTAATTTCTCACGTCGAGACGCCAGAACCTTCCGCGTCGCGACGCCTAACGTGCACCGGAGTCTGCTAACGTGCGCCGGGTCAACGGTCAGAATTTGAGAAGTTTGACTTTGCTAACATGCGCCGTGCCACGTGTCACCATCACAGCCGATCTGCTAACGTGCGCTGTGCCACGTGTCATCATCCTACGGTGCCGACACTCACAATAGCCATGTGTGCCACGTGTCATCCTACGTCATCGCCACATCATCGGTCAACGAGTCAACCTTTGCCATGCGTGTTGCCACGTCATCATCCACGTCAGCAGGTCAACCTAGTCAACATGCCACGTCAGCATCAGCCAATCACAGCGTGACACGTGTCGCAATCCTACGGTGCCGACAATTGATCTCAGCCGCCTTGCCACGTCAGCGCCACATCATCGCCACGTCAGCATAATCATTGAGCTCTTAACCGCCTCGCCACGTGTCACCTTATCCTCTTATCCGAATCGCCACGTGTCAAGACGAGAGGATGCCACGACTCACTGTTCTGGCGTCGCGAAGCGGAGACCCTTGGCGTCGCGACGCTGGAAGCTTATCCGCGCCTATAAATTGAGCTCGAGATTTCAGTTTTTGTTGTACCATTCTCTCTCACTTCTTTGATGTAATTAGGGAGTTCTTCTCTCTCTAAGTTTCTTTTAATTTAGTTTTGTAATTTTTAATTACGTTTTGTAATAATAATAATTTACTTTCTTTATTTAACAGTTTTTACTATTCACTATGAGGAGGTAACTTCCCTATGCTAGGGTGAAAGGTAATTCTTTTACTATTGCTATTTAGATTAATCTCCCTTAAATATAATATATTCACTATTTAAAATATTGACTTAATAAGGGATACTTCTATATTGGTCGGTGGTAATTCATTTTAATCTAGTTTAAACCTGACTAATCAAGGATACCGCCAGATTGGTCGGTTGGTAATTTAATTTTGGTTCCGCCTTAATGGCTGGTTGGACTTAATCTGACTAATCAAGGATACCGCCAGATTGGTCGGTTGGTAATTAAATTCCCTACCGCCTATATGGCTGGTTGGACTTAATTTGACTTAATCAGGATACCGCCAGATTGGTCGGTTGGTAATATTATCACAAGTTTATATATTATTTTCTGGGAGATATCTAAATTAGTAGTAGTAGTAGAAATAATTCCTTTTACCATAGCATTTTTATTTTATTTTACTTTTAAGCTTTTACTTTACGCAATTACTTTTCAGCACTTTTATTTTATGGCTTTTACTTTTAAGTTTTTACTAGCCCTAGCTATATGTCATAACTAAGTTAGTAATCTAGGGTTGTGATGAAATCCAATATCACCGGTCTATAAGGGTTAAATTATAATTTGGGTAATATAAAGATTTATTTATTGAGTCTTAATCTTAATGCTTTTTATTAACTGGCCACTAATAAAATTGATAAGGTAAACTTAAAATGAACTAGACATAGGGATTTTAGGTTAAGACCTTAGACTCAATAGCCCACAATCTTCCTTGAGGATAGATAACCCTTTAATAGATTTCCTTACAGGATAGGAATATACCTGTCGGGCGGGGGTAGCCATAATTGGAAATTAATCTTAATGAATCCAGATAATTTGGTTGACATAGACATATGGTTCAATTATTGGCCATATACACTCCACCTTTGCTTGCCTGTTTATATCCGGAGGCTGTTTGGGCTAAACTATTGGCCAATTCGTTCTTCGCTCTTGGAACGTACGTTAATTCAGCGTGATCAAATCGTTCTACCAATCCTTTGGCCATGTCCAATAATGCCATGACTGGTGGGCTTTGACATTTGAAAGTCCCCATCACTTGTTGAATTACCAGTTGTGAATCTCCCTTGATGAACGCATGAGTTACTCCCATATGGATGAGCATCTCTAACCCAAGTATCAAAGCTTCGTATTCGGCCTGGTTATTAGTGCAGTGTTTATTTAACTTGACTGAGAATCGGAAAGATTCTCCCAACGGGCTGACCAAGACTAATCCTATTCCAGCTCCCTCCATTGTACTGGATCCGTCGAAATGCATCGTCCATGGTCTTAGACTGCATTCGTCCAGATCCATCTCTATTTCCTTTATCGTGCTCAGACATGGATGGTCGGCCAAAAAATCGGCCAAGGCTTGATTTTTAACGGCCCTTTGGGGTTCATGTCGTATATCAAATTCTGAAAGTGAAAGTGACCAAAAACCGACTCTTTGATGCAAGATGGGACGCGAAAACATGTACCTTATTATATGAATTCTTGTAATCAAATACACTATATTCGGCCTAAAGTAGGCTCGTAATTTAGTACATGTGAAATATAAAGCCAAACATAATTTCTCCATGGGAGAATAGTTACATTAATAATTCAGCAATTGTCTGCTAATATAATAAATGGCTCTTTCGACGTTTATTTCATCGTGTTGCGCGATCATCCCAGCTATGGACTGGTCCTCAGCTGCTATGTATAGTTTTATTAGCTTTCCTAGCACTGGAGGTACCATCACCGGCGGCTGTGACAAGTATTTCTTCAGGCTGTTAAATGCTTGATGGTGTTCTTCAGTCCAGACGAATTCATCCTCGCTTTTTAACTTTAATAAGGAGGATAACACTTTTGTTTTTCCTGCATAGTTGGAGATGAATCGTCTTAAAAAGTTAATTTGCCCTAAAAACCTCTACAACTTTTTATTATTTCAGGGTGGCATAGCTTCAGTGATTGCCCGAGACTTATTGATGTCGATCTCAATTCCCCAATGGTGCACTAGAAACCCTAGGAAGTTTCCTGCACGGTAGGGTTCATTCTTAGTTTGAACTTCTTCCATCAAGTAGTCCACTCCACATAGTTCTTTTATTTTGTCTTCTGTCTGGTATGCCAGTAATTTTCCTCTTAAGGAAGAAATAGCGGCCTGTGCTTCGTCCTCACTTCTTCGCTCTATCACATAGGCCAATAAATTGGCATTGGAGACCGCAAGAGCGGCTTGCTCTTTATTCTGGCCGTTCTTCATTTGGCTCGATGTGTGTCGGTTGTCTAAAGACCAATGTGGTTGGTCTTGTCTGAGCAAACAAATCGTTCCAGCAACCCAGAGGGGTAAGATTCGTCATTTTGAGCCACAATGGGGGCTTCCCCTTCATTCAAGACTCTAGCCGGCCCATAGTTCCCTTCGTATATGAAGTATTCGACCGAGTTTGTCTCCGCAGCGAAAGGCTTATTGTCGGCATGCACTATCTCTGCTTTGTCCCTCTAGTTCCAGAAAACCAGACATTGATGAAGTGATGAAGGGATGCATCGGATGCCGTGAATCCTGTCTCGTCCCAGTAGCATATTGTATGTAGTTGATCCATTTATGATGAAAAAGACCATTATCTTCGTAGTACTTCCCACTTGCAGGTCCAATGGAATAACTCCTTTTGCTGTCGTCGCCCCTCCATTAAAGCCGGTAAGCATCACTTCCGTAGGGAGAAGGTCTTCTGCGGTCTTGGCCAAACTTCCTAGCATCCTAACTGGTATTGCATTAATGGCCGCCCCGTTATCAATTAGTACTTTGGTGACAGGTATCCCATTAACCTTTGTTTTCACATACAGCGGCCGCAGATGCTTTGTCATGTGTGTTGGTGGCTTCGGGAAAACCAATTTACCCGATAACCCTAGTTTCATTGCCTGATCGCCCTTGTCATCAATTTGAGGCCATTTCTCTTTTATGTCCCATCCAGAAGGTGGCAATGTGGCTGGCGCATCCTGGGAGACATGACTGACGGTCAATCTCTTTTTTTCAGCTTTGTTGATGGCCCGCTTTATCTTAGGTGTCCCATACAGAACAAGGAACAAGTATCGTCCCAAATCTTCTCCCAATGTCCTGACTGCAGGATTTCCGGCTTCATATAATTCTTTGAGAAACCGATTCTGTGAAATTCCCCTTCTCATTGATTCAGTCTTGATGTCTATTTCTTCCTCTTCAGCTTCCCAGTCTGTGATCGAGAGCGTTGCAAATTTGGTTTCGCCTCCCTCATAAATGTCCTCACTTGTTCCTGCTTCCCAATTGTTATCTCTCCTAAATTTCCCAGGAAATATGTAATGATTAGCCACCACTGGCGGCATACTGCCGAACTTAATGACTATAGGCGGCTCTTTGTCGTCTGTTTCATCCGGTTTCCGTCTGTCAAATTTAGTGCGTTCGTCGTAACTTACCACCGTTCCTTCTTTGTCGTCACCCCCTTTTTTATTTACTTCTGTTTTCTCTGTAGTGCAAGGGCTACAGCCCATGGTGGCCTTTGTTTCACCTTGTCGACACATCAAACAGCCATAATTCCTTTGGTACGCCTCAACTGCGTCCTTGTCATTTCATTTACAGGGCGATAGTTCCCGCCTGGCCGCCGGCCCGAGTGTGGCTTTTGGTATGAATGCCAAACATTGGGCCGATTAATCTTCGGCCTGAACGTCCTTACATTTTGAACGAAATTTGAATTCTCCCCATAGAACCTTGGGGCGAAGGTCCGGGGTTGCCATGATGATGGCTTTCTCTTTGCAGGCCTTTTGCAAGTGTCTTCTAACTCTTTCATTCATTCCATGTCGTTCTTGCATCGAATACAAATGTTCTACTAGTTTCCTTGCCCTGAAGGTTCCTTAATCCTTTCTAGAGTGCTTGGACGACGACGATGTTGTCCTTCGTCTAGCACTAATTTGACTTTCGGCAGGTTCACCTTGGTAAGGTCTGGATTAATCATGTTCACCCCCACCGACTTTGGAAAATGATCGCCGTCCACGGCCATCTTTTTCTCGAACATGATTCGTCCGGATTCTATGGCATCCTGTAAGACATTACGAAAAACAAGGCAATTGTTAGTTGTGTGAGACCATGCATTGTGCTACTTACAATATTTTTTTACTACCGATCTGCTGGGGTGTTGGCAACGTATGTCGGTCACTCAAGCTAATTTGTTTTTCCTTAAATAACTGATCAAATATGGCATCGACTTTAGTAATATCAAAGGAGAGTTTCTCCCATTTTTATCTTTTTTTTCATTGGCTTGTGGTTCTGCCCGCGTTTTGCAAACGTAAGGTTTCCCTTTAACCAACTCGGCCAGACATAAATCAGCCGACTCGGTATCTATTTCGCCCATTTCATAGTCAATATTCCTGTAATACGTCCATTTGGTCGAATTCTTAATTTGCTCATCTTCTCGTAATAATCGCTCATAACGCACCACACTAGTGGTGAGTTGGGGAAGGTCATAAAACTCGCTATCTTGAAACTTCTTTTTCAGATCGAGATTTAAGCAACCTTGAGCGATCCTCACAAATTCTTTTTCGGGCAAAGGCACGTAACATCGGCCTAGAGCTACTTTAAACCGCTGTAAAAACGTTTCGGCCCATTCTCCTGGCAATTGCCTTAGGTTTGCCAAATCAGCTAAGGCCACTTCAGACTCGGCTTTGCAAAATTGCCCATGAAATAATTGTTCCAATTGCTGCCAATTTTCTACCGAATTGGTCGGCAAACTGACATACTAGGAGAAGGCTACCCCTGACAAGGAGCTGTGAAACAACCTCAGTTTGGGGAAATCATTGATTTCTCCACACTGAAGAGTAAATCGCCCTATGTGTCCATGGTAGAAACTTCCTCAGACCCCGTAAATAGGGTAAAATCTGGTATCTTGTAGTTTCTGGGCCATGGATAAGCCACATCGATCCAATCCGGATATGGCTTACGATATCTTGGCTGAATCGATCGTATGCCCAGACCGAATTGGTTTTGAAGGATCTCTGTCATTTGATCCTTTAGCATATCGTTGCCATTAAATGGCACAGCTATGGGCGGTGGTCGAGGTCCTCTCGAAAGTGGGATATAATCATGATTCTGCCGCTGAAGAACCTGAATACCCTGACGCATCACTACTTCGTTTTGTACCATATTTGGCCCTTGGTGTATATTCGGCCCTAATTGTGGGCCATTGCCTCCAGGACTTATTCCTCCCCTAAGAACTGTAGGGGTGTTGGTCCCCTGTAGAGGAACATTACTAGGACCAGCCTCCTGACTGCTCGCTACAGGGAGGGGCGTATTCCACGGCAGTGTCGCCCCGCCATTTACACATTTGGCCATTAATTCATTCATAGAGCTTAGATGTTTAGCCATGTTTTCATAATGCGAATTGGTAGTTGATACGAATTTATCTATGACATGCGCATTTTGAAGCATAACCTGTTCGACAATATCCTGTGTCAATCATTTTAGACAGTTCCGGTATCTCCCTGCAGTTGCAAGATCGTGCCTGTAACCACTGAGCTGCGTGTCTCAACCGCTTGGTTATGGAGGGAAAACCGTCCAACTGCTACGATCGTGGAAGTAACCGCATCATGGGTTTTCACCCTAACCATTGGTCTTATCGCCCCAAGCTCGTCGTCTTTCTTCAACCCATCGTACTTCTTCTCTTCGTTCTTCCTTTCGTCCTAGAGCGACTTCATCCTGTGGTGGGGATTTTCGTCTACCAATAGAAGGATCTCTGTCATTTTTTCCCTTAGCATATCGTTGCCATTAAATGGCATAGCTATGGGCGGTGGTTGCGGTCCACTCAAAAGTGGGATATAATCATGATTCTGCCCCAGAGGAACCTGAATACCTTGAGGCATCACTACTTCATTTTGTACCATATTTGGCCCTTGGTGTATATTCGGCTCTAATTGTGGGCAATTGCCTCCATGACTTATTCCTCCACTGAGAACCGTAGGGATGTTGGTCACATGTGGAGGAACATTACTAGGACCAACCTCCTGACTGCTCGCTATAGGGAGGGGCGTATTCCACGGCAGCGTCGCCCCGCCATTTACACATTTGGCCATTAATTCATTCATCGAGCTTAGATGTTTAGCCATGTTTTCTTAATGCGAATTGGTAGTTGATACGATTTTATCTATGACATGCGCATTTTGAAGCCTAACCTGTTCGAAAACATCATGTGTGAATTCACCGAACAGCGCGCGCACCGCGTTAGGGCTTAGCTCTCTCAAAGGTTCGTACCGACTAGCGTCTACCAGACCCTCGAATTGACCTACTCTGGCTGGAACGTCAGGCTGGTTGGCTTGCTCCAGTCCTCTTTCCTCTGCAGTTGAGCCAATTTGAGCGTTTCTTTTCGGAGGCATCTCAGCTCTTTACACCAAATCTCCCACTGTGGTCGCCAAAAACTATTTGCGCAATTTTTTATGCGTGAAGAAAGAAGAGCGTGTACGGTTCAAACCTCATGAGACAATGTCCCAGCAAGGGGTGTTTGAATAAGTGAATAAGCATCCAAGGGGCGCAAGCACACAAGTTACAGTCCTAAGATTACAATCTAAGAAATGAAAATTAAAAATACGCTCATTTGAGTCTTCATTTGATCGGGGATTCTTCTCTTGGTGTAGGTAAGCATTTATAGTGAAGCTTGTCAACCGTTTTAGACGGTTCTAGTATCTCCCTGCAGTTGTAAGATCTTGCATGTAACCGCTGAGCTGCGTGTCTCAATCGCTTGGTTGTGGAGGAAAAACCGTCCAACTGTTACGATCATGGAAGTAACCGCATTATGGGTTTTTGCCCTAACCATTGGTCTTATCGCCCCAAGCTCATCATCGTTCTTCGACCCATCATACTTCTTCTCTTCGTTCTTCCTTTCGTCCTAGGGCGACTTCATCCTGTGGTGGGGATTTTCGTCTATCAACAGTAGTACTAGGTACTTACGTGTTTGGATAGTCCAACGACCGTATTTACAGCCAACATATCCAGGAATCTCATGGGTCACTTGCCAAAGATTCACCGATGACGTATGACTCGCACTTGATTAATCTAGGATTAATCAGAAGAGAGAGAAAATTAATCTGGGATTAATTACGGAGATATTTTATCTGGGATAAAATATTAATAAAATAGAGAAAACGATTAATTTGGAATTAATCGATAAAATAATATATTTGATATATTATATGAAATTGGATTTCGACGCAGAATTAAAATTATGTTTTAATTCGGGCGAACGAGTTAATTTAGAATTAATTCGTAAGCGATGTGAATAGTGATTTTGCTAGGCATAATTATTTAATTACGTCGCAGCGAAAAATTTGTTAATTTGGAATTAGCGAACGCGAGCCCGGGAGTGTTTGCGGGGGCACTCGCATTTCGAATTCAAGTGCGGCCCACGTGACACATCAAGCGTCAAATCACATGTCACTTTGAGTGATGTGACATCTAGTCACTTTTGATTTGAGTGATTGATGTGGGTTGTTGGATATTAAAGCCATTTACCATTTATCTATATTTTTGGTGTTTGACTTTATTTTGTGTATTAGATACACATTTATCTAACAACAAAACACAACACACTTCTCTCTCAATTTCTTCTTCTCTCTCTCGGACATAGGCCACTTTCTTCCTTAAACTTTCTGGTTTTACCGTGAGTTGAAGGAGAAGGAAGGAAATTTTGCGGCAAAATTTCCGGAGTGCTAGCACGCTTTAGGAGTCTTGCGAAGGTGATAGGGAACTGCACCCGTGTGCATGGAATCATCAACCAAAGCTTGGAGCTTGAGAGATCCTTCCATGGCCGAATTTGAGGAGGACAAAAACTGCCACTGTCATGAGCCTTGGAGGAGAAAAGCATGAAGTTTTGTTGTTCCTCGCATCGCTCAACCGCTCAATGTAAGTATTCTGCAACTTCCTTGTTGTATTCACATGTGTTTCATTACTTAAAAACGATCCCGGTTAGACCGTAGAAACCCAACAATGGTATCAGAGCGAGATTAAGCATGAAAATTGAATTTAGGGTTAAAATTGGGTAAATTGATTTTGAGCATGATTTGATGAAATTGTTTGATTAAGTATGTTTATGATGTTTAATTGAAGTTGTATTGGATCAATTTCATGAAATTTAATTGGATCAATTTTTCCCCAATATGTGAGGGTTGGCCGAGAGGTACATGAACCCTAAATGTCTTGGTATTTTGTGTTTTTGATCATTGGATGAGTTGGAAAACAATTGGGTATTGTTGATTTAAGATTCAATTGGATTGGATTTATAATTGGACATAAAAACCCTACCATTGCCGAGACATGTATGCATGAAAATGGGTTTGATTTTTGATTAAAATGTGTTGGACATGTTTTGATGTTAATGAGCATAAATAATTGTGTAAATTGATGTTTTAAAAATGTTAATTTCGGTAATTAATTATGGTATACACTTTAGGTTAATTAAATTATGAATTTGGTATTTTGTGATTTAATTAATTGGGCTTGAAAGGTTGTAATTGGGCTTATTGGGCTTGGTTGTACCAAGATTGGTTTAGGCAAATTGGTTGGATCCAATTGAGCCCAAAACCATTTCCATAAAGTCCAATTATTACTTAATGGACCTTTAAAATTTTGATTGGGTCTAATGGGCCTAAATTGATTTCTAGGCTTATGGGGTTATTCCTTGATTGGGCTTTGGTTGCCGAAGCCCACGCCTTAAGAAATTAATTAAAAGCCCATTGGACTTTAATTAAATTAACATTGGATGTTAATCGGGCTTTGAGACCCGTAACGGTTAGATTTAGAATCTAAGTCGTAAAAGTTCGTTAATAAAGTGTAATGTTTAATTTGGAATTAAATAATAAATTATTATTAAATACATATTAAATTGGATTTAATGATGTAGTTTAATTTAATTCAAGAATTCTTACTTTGAGAACTTATTCGTAAAACAAGTTGGACTCATGCAAAATCAAATCGTTGTTTGAACATTGGATGGTCATTAATTATCAGATTACTTAATTGGATTAGATTGATTGATAACATGCTTGTGTGAATACATGGTTACGATGCATGAATAATGTATATCGGATGAATATTAGATGGGTGGGGCAATTTTGGAAATTGTTGTAATAAATTTAGAATTTATTAATTGGACCTGCGTGTCCAGCCTATTACCTCCTTACTCTGTGTATTTCTCTTCTCACCTATTCCCCTCAATGTAAATGAGGTTTCTTTAGAAGTGTTATGCAACGGTTAGAAGTAAATACTTGTGCTAGCGGGAAAGAGGAAATAGAGAGATTTGATCTAGGATCAATGTGTAAAGTATCCATCCGCATATCATTATTATTTTATTTACGCGCCTTATTATGTGTTTAGAATGCATGTTTAAAGGTGTATGATGATGAGACCTTAACAAAGATAATATATTGGTTGCGAATTTGCACGCGAAAAATCCTCACAAAATATTAAGTGTTTTTCCTTCCATTGAGTGATTCTTACTCAAGATCCAAGACTGGCATTGGTTTGTTGGCCAAAGTCAAGGCCTTTGTCCGTCGAGGATGTGTTTGAATCATGAAGGCTTTGTTACATATCAGTGTCTTGTCCAAGTTGTCATTTGTTGGCCAAAGTCAAGATCACTTCTTGTCCATCGACATTGATTACGAAGCTTTCCAAGGTCAATGGGTTCCACTTAACTGGGATCACTAAGTTTGTTGTGCCAAAGCCAAGGCTTAGTTGATTTAGAGGAAAAAAGTTAGGTAATATATTGGATATATTGGCATATAGAGGATATATGTTTCGGACTTGGATGTCCACCTACTGGATCTAGGAATTGGATGGGATCCAATTGATCTTAGAGATCTACCTAGTTAATTATCTTACAATTTGTTGGCCAAAGTCAAGATTGTGTGTTATTTAACGGGATCCTAGGCCACTAGGAAACACGGTTTCCCGAGTACTCAACAGAGGGTTAGAGGCTCGTCGAAAAATAGTGGGAGGCAAATATTAAATTTGCAATATTCGTTTAGTTACTTGCCATACGCGCTCATTCAATTTTTCGTCAAATTAATTAAATGTTAGTTGGACTAATATTTAAATTGTTGTTTTAATAAAACAGTTGGACTGTATTCAAACTATTTCATATATAGTTGATTATATAATTGGATTATATTAATCAATATATTTGAATTAACCAAATTAAATTATAGTTGATTTTATAATTGGATTATAGTAATCAATACAATTGAATTTAATTAAATTATAGTTGATTATATAGTTAGACTATAGTAATCATTATAATAAATAGTACCTAAAATCGTTGATTAAATATTTGGACTATTAGAATCAAGATAGAATTGAAAGATTAGTGTTTAAAACATAATCCTGTTTAATTTTCAGATTGGGAATAAAACTTCAGGATGGTCCTGAAAACTAAGAAGTTATTTTATTTGATAAAATAACATCTTAGGCCTAAGCCCGAAGTTAAGAAAATAGTAGAACATGATATTTGGAATGTCCATGTAATGATAACTTTAGTGCTTAATCCATAATGCTTGCCGCAGTAGACTTCTTAATTTCTTAATCAGAACTAAGGATTAGATCCTTAAAGTATGATAATGAAATTGAAGGATCTTCATAGATCTATTTTAGATCTTAGAAGTACTAAATTGTAATAATAAACTCTTGGAGAATTAATGGATATGCTCAAGGAGATAAAGTCAAAGTTTGCAATAAGGCAAGAAGCACAAATCGCATCCTATTTCGACATTCTAGAAGGCCAAGGCTTGGCCGAAGGCTTATGGGATGTGGAAAAAGGCAAAGGCAAAGTCATTATAATCTTCTGGGAAGACAAAGGACATATCCCAAAATATCTACCTAAATTGTGGCAAACGGAATCGCAGAAGCGTGATTGCCGTATGGACAAGGCAGACATGAAGGAACTGAAGATGGGCAAGGCTCTGACTTCAAATATGTTTTTCATAAAATATGTTCAATACTAGTATTAAAATTGGATTTTAGATACTTTGTGTGATACATAAATATGTACTGGTGTGCAGAATCTGCTTTGAGCAGGATACTGACTTCATATGAGATTAATCTCCGAATTAGAAATGGGACGAAAGTCGCTGTTTTAACCGTAGATACCTAAGTTTAGGAACTGCCCTTTGGGTATGTACTTAAATTAGGAAATTGTTATAATATAACTAGTTTGACTAGAAACATTATCTCTATATCGATGTTTAACCCGCTGTGGGGGTACCTTTATATTCTAGAACACTAAAGTGTTTTATTTTATAAAGATGATATTGAGATAAACACATTAGATGTGAATAACAGAATTTATATTTTGAATATAAATAAATCTCAAACATATAACATGACAAACAAATAGCTCAAACTGATTTAATCAGTTGAAACTTAATTGTGGCATTGTTGTCTAGGACACAATTAAACAAGACTCGTATATCCACACTTTTGAAAAGTGGGTACTATGACTGATTTGATTCTATTCAAATAAAGTCTACGAATCTAGTTTATTGGGCAAAGTGCCTAAAACACCATTTACTTGGTAAAAGTGCAAATGCCACCAATCTGTTAGACCTCGTTCATAGTGAAGCAAGTGGGCCCATGTCTAGCTATGCTAGAGGTGGATATGAATATTTTGTGACCTTTACGGATGTGGCATCGCGTTATGGTTATGTGTTTCTTTTGAAACACGAATCGGGAACTTTTGGAGTTTCGACACGAAGTAGACAAACAGATCAGCTAAAGTATTAAACCATCACGGTTAGACCATGATGAAAATACTTAAGCAATAAGTTTCTCAAATAATTGAAAGAGTATAGTATTCTTTCAATGAGGACTCCTCTCGGAACACGTCAATTTGACGGTGTGTCCGAACTGAGAAACAGATACGCATAAACTGTGCAGAACTTATTTTGAATAAGGTTCCATAAAATCTGTTTGACAGATATCATATTAGATATGAACAGGAAAGAAACCAGGTTTCTCATTCCTGAAAATTTGGGATTGCTAGGCATACGTTTAGATGATACCAAACTAAAACCCAAATCGGATAAGTGCCCAATTGTAGGTTATCCTATGGACGCCAAAGTATAGTACTTATAAAACTCACAAGAGAACAATTCAATTGTTGCTCGCCATGCGGTTTTTCCTAAGAGGAATACCTAAATGCAGTGATAAGTGGGAGGAAAGTAAAACTCGATGAAAATCGGAGTAATATTGTTCCAGGCACCGATTCCTTAATGGAACACAAATAGTTCATCAAGGATGAAACTGTACCAATAATCTTCAAATACACAAGAATCGCGTAAGTCGGAGAGAATCAGAAAACAACCTAGGGCTTGGGTTTCTGATCTCACCTCATAAAGATGTCAATCTTATTGAGGAATACCAACTGACTACGTATGAGGAAGTGATACAAGGTATCGACTCCCTATTATGGCAAAATGTCATAATATCCGAAATGGATTCCATGTATACCAACCAAGTTTGGATACTAGTTGATGTTGGATAATATGACCCATAGCGTCACTATTTGTACAGATCATAGTGTTGTTGTATAAATTAACTATGTGACAAGGAAATTGCGCTCTCATCATTTGTGATTAGATCACCTTAGATGTATAAATGAAGAGAGGTCCATATGATTAGTTCCTGGACTGAGAATGATATGAGACAGTATCAGTCCACGAAGGATTAATCATTAAATATCCCTAGTCGTAGTATTATCGAGACTGGACATCGATAATGCGAAATAGGCTAGTATTGCACTTGTGCACGTAGTGAGGGCACAACGGCATAGTTCTCATATATTAAGTATATGATACTTATGGAAGTACGATAGGAGGTTGTGTTTCACCGATGGTATGGGAAACAACTTCGCACTGGATAGACCCCTCGGATCCCATTGGTATTATGACTATGTGTCTATGGGAGGCCGAAATCAAGGTAGGTGTGTATAGTCTTAACCTGAGACTTACATCGCTAATACTTACGATAATCTATAGACTTTGGTCTTGGTGGTACAGGGCTTTAACCGGTTTTGCGTACACCACTTCTGGGTTTATCAGAGAGTCGTAGTGTATTGGGTGTGATGTCGAGACGGAAGTATCACTTCGGTCATAGTGGAGATGATGTCACGCAGGATACGGTACTAGTGCTCTTAAGTGATGCGCATCCAATCTGGATATTGTGACCAGGTCATAAATATCCGATTATAGAGACAATGTTACCAGACATCCGACATGTGTTTCGGACGGGGCATACACTTATCCAGCCCCAGCCCTAGCACGTGACTATCCGATACTGGACCGATATACACAATACATGGTATACTACGCTTGATACAGATCTATATATTCCTGTAAGAATATTTCTGGAGAATTGGGTAGGCATGGCGCTTTGCTAGAAGCCAACCTTGTCTTGTAAATCGGTATAAACGTAGTACGAGGTACTTACATATTCGGATAGTCCGACGACCGTATTTACTGCCAACATATCCGGAGATCTCATGGGTCGGTTCCTGAAGATTCACCGATGACGTATGACTCGCACTTTAATTAATCTGGGATTAATTCGATGAGAGAGAAAATTAATATGGGATTAATTACGGAGATATTTTATCTCGGATATAAATATCGTTAAAGAGAGAGAACGATTAATTTGGAATTAATCGATAAATTAATATATTCGATATATTATAACGAAATTAGATTTCGACGCGGAATTGAAATTAGATTTTAATTCGGGCGAACGAATTAATTTAGCATTAATTTGTTAGCGATGTGAATAGTGAATTCGCTAGGTGTAATCATTTAATTACGACGCGATGAAAAATTCGTTAATTTAGAATTAACGAACCCGAGCCCGAGAGTGATTGCGAGCGCATTCGCATTTCGAATTCGAGTGCGGCACGTAAGTCACATCAAGCGTCAAATCGCTAGTCGCATCAATCGTCAAGTCACTTGTCACTTTGAGTGATGTGACATG
>SKCR01036272.1:0-105522 GCA_019454045.1 Zanthoxylum bungeanum
GTCCAACAATTCTAGCTTCATCAAAATGCCAACTATGACCCCACCCATTGTTCCCAAATTCGACAGAACAATCCAGGGAACCAACACAGTAAATTCGACGAGAAATAAACCTGTTTTTGGAGGAAATTATAGTAGGGGAAATGGAGGTAGTCCTGGTCGAGGGGGCCGGAATCTTTCCTATCAAGAATTTTTGGAGAAGAGAGAAAATGAGCTGTGTTTTAGATGCGATCAACCCTATACTCCATTACACAAATGTGGGGGGAAGTGTTAGTGTTCCTAGAACATGCCAAAGATCTAATAAGCAAGAAAAGGTGTTCATAAATTCAAAATAAGTTGCGGAATTACTTACATTGAATGGATTTGAGCTTTAAAATTTTAAGAAGAGATCTCCAAGATCCAAGCTTTAAATGATGATTCCAACTCTTGAAGTAGTTTCCCTATCACCTTAGTTGATTTCTCCAAGTGCTAGCTTTGTTGATTTTGCAACAAAATCAAAGAGATGAAGGAAAGAGGCTCACGCCCATGGAGAGGATTTTAGGGTTTCTCATTTCCAAAATGTGTTACAAGTGTGTAGAGTGGAGAGAGAGATAAGGCTTTTTGGTTTTGTTAAAGGGTTTTACCTTTTTACCCAAAACCATGTAGTTGGGGTAATTTGGTTTCACCTAAACCAAGTAGTTGGAAAGTAAGTGGTTTTGGCATAAATTCCAACCACTTTCCAACCACCACTTCACATGTGTGACATGTGTGAAGTGGGCCCCACCATTTTGAATTCAAAACTGAAAATGTCTCTACGAACATTTGCCGCGGCTCGGTTCCGTTTAATCCGATTAAACGAACTTCCGTCGCTAAATAATTAAATCTAATTTAATTAAATAACGATGCCTCGCAAATATATTACGAACGTCGTTTACGAATTAATTCTAAATTAATTCGTTCGTTCGTATTAAAGTCAGACTTTAATTTCGTAACGAAATCTAATTCATATTAATATATCCAATATATTAATTTTAGCCCATATGAATAAATTAAATAGAAAAATCAAATTTAACCATTAAATTTATTTTACCGATTAATTCCAAATTAATCGCGTTCTCTCTCTTCCGAACACATTTAATCCCAGATTAAATAATACCTTAATTAATCCCAGATTAATTATCTCTCTTAATTAATCCCAGATTAATTCTAATTAAATCAACTGTCATCGGTGAATCTTTGGGAAGCGACCCAAGAGATCCCTGGATATGTTGGCAGTAAATACGGTCATCGGATTATCCGAATACATGCGTACCTCGTACCACGTGCTTACCGATTTACAAGACATGGTTGGCTTCTAGCAAAGCACCGTGCCTACCCAATTCTCCAGAAATATTCTTACTGGAATATATAATCTATGTCAGGCGTAGTATACGTAGTATTGCGTATTGCGATCCAGTATCGATTGTCACGTGCTAGGCCTGGGGCTGGAATGTGTCTGCCTCGTACGAAGCACATGTCGGATGTCTGGTAACTAGTCTCTATTATCGGATATACATGACCTAGTCATAATATCCCGATGACTGCAGTACTTAAGAGCACTAGTACCGTATCCTACGTGACATCATCTCCACTATGACTGGAGTGATACTTCCGTCTTGACATCACACCAAATACACTACGATTCTCAATATACCCAGTAGAGGCGTACACAGAACCGGTTAAAGCCCTTAACGACCAAAACTAAAGCATACCGATTGTCGCAAGTATTAGCGGTGTAAGTCTCAGGTTAAGACCAAATACACCTACCCTGATTTCGGACTTCCATAGACACATAGTCATACTACCAATGGAATTCCGAGGGGTCTATCCAGAGCGAAGCTGTTTCCGCACCATCGGTAAACAAAACCTCCTATCACAATTGCATAAGTATCCAATACTTAAATATATGAGAACTATGTCGTTGTGCTCCCACAATGCGCACAAGTGCAATACTAGTCTATTCCGCATTATCGATGTCCAGTCTCGATAATACTAAGACTAGGGATATTTAATGATTAATCCTTCGAGGACTGATACTGTCTCATATCATCTCAATCCAGGAACTAATCATAGGGACCTCATATCATTTATACATATAGGTGATCTAATCACAAATGATAAGAGCGCAATCTCCTTGTCACATAGTTAATTTGTACAACAACACCATGATCTGTACAAATAGTGACGCTGTGGGTCATAACTGTCCAACAATCTCCCACTTGGCCTATAGCCAGTCACTCGAGTGTCTTACACCCGAACTATGTACGGTTCGCTCAAACTATCGTCTGATGCAATTCATTCGATCATCACATCGCCACGATGTATGATCCGAACGAATCATAAGAATAGTCGAAGTATATATCTGGATCGTTGATGAGACCATTAATTCTTTAGTCTGCGATGTAGCCTAGCTCAGCTTCTAACAGAACTATATCTAATCTTATTAGATTTATTAATGACCCAGATGGCTTCTATTACTGCCTCAGCCGCAGCAATAACCCGCATTTGTTGTTTATTCGATAACAGTATCTTGCTTGGAAGATTTCCAGCTCACTGTTTCGTTATTCAAACTGTATAGTACCGTTGTTTTTATCGGTTAGGAAACTTGCAGCAGTGATCTCAGTCACTTCAAGTTCTCTTTCTCCATAGTTTAAGACATCATCCTTAGTTCTCCAAGATACTAACGGATGTTCTTAATATCAATCCAGTGACTATCACTTGGATTGACCTGTTTGTGAATCTATATGCTCAAAGCATATGAGACACCAGGTCGCGTACATTTTTCAATGTACGAGTTCTCGCAGAGTGTCAACAACCTATAGATCTAACTCAGTAGATCTTTATTCCTAGAATAAAGGTTGTTACTCCCAAGAATTCTATGGAGAATTTTAATGAAAGCCAAGCTTTCACCGATTGTAATATGGGAATATCATTTCCAAGAAATGACATATCACCATTATTTAGGACATCATTGTCAGTGCGCTCCCACTAACCTCCTTATATACACAAGAATCATATGCGTTTTGAATCAAATCATACACCATTATGATTACATCAAAACGATAGTTCCAAGAACCTAATGCTTACTTTAATCCCTCTATGGATCGAATAACCTGCAAACCTTGTTTGCTAGTTTTAGTACGACAAAGCCGCCAGGATGTTGTAAACATCCTCCAAAAGGTTTCCTTTTCAGGAAAGCGATTTTTCGGTTCAGCTGCCATATTTCATAAATGAAACATGCAGCATCAGCAAGCATTATCCAAATGGATTTAATGTGGCAACATGTAAAAGATTTCGTTGTAATCAACACAATGTTGATAACGATACCTTTCCGCTAAAATCCTAGCTCAGTACGTTGGTATGCTGCCATCCACGTATGTCTTCCTTGAAGACTTATATAGTACCAATAGGCACAACGCCTTGCGGTACAACAACTAGTGTCCAAACATAGTTGATATACATGGAATCCATTTCGGAATCATGGCACTTTGCCATGATAGGGAGTTGATACCTTGTATCACTTCCTCACACGTAGTCAGTTCGTATTCCCCAATGAGATTGACATCTTTATGAGGTGAGATCAGAAACCCATACCCAGGTTGTTTTCCGACTCTCTCCGACTTACGCGGTTCTTGTGTATTCAAAGATTACTGGTACAGTTTCATCCTTGATGAACTGTTTGTGTTCCATTAAGGACTTGGTGCCTTGAACAGTATAACTCCGATTTTTCATCGAGTTTTACTATCCTCCCACTTACCACTGCATATCGGTATTCCTCTTAGGAAAACCGCATGGTGAGCAACAATTACATTGTTCTCAAGTGAGTTGTATAAGTACTATACTTTGGTTTCCCTAGGATAACCTACAATTGGCACTTATCCAATTTGGGTTCTAGTTTGGTATCATCCAACCATATGCCCAGCATCCCAAATCTTCAGGAGTGAGAAAACCTAGTTTCTTTCCTGTTCATATCTAATATGAAATCTGTCAAACAGATTTTCATGGAACCTTATTCAAAATAAGTATTGCACTGTTAATGCTTATCCCTTGAAGGAAAATGGTAGCTCAGAGTGACTCATGATTAACCTTATCATGTCCAACAAAATTTGGTTTCTCTGTTCGGACACACCGTCAAATTGACGTGTTCCGGGATGAGTCCTTATTTAAAGAATACTATACTCTTTCAAGTATTTGAGAAACTTATTGCTTAAGTATTTTCATCATGGTCAAACCGTGATGTTTTAATACTTTAGCAGATCTGTTCGTCTATTTCGTGTCGAAACTCTAAAAGTTTATGATTTGTGTTTCAAAAGAAACATATAACCATAACGCGATGCCACATCCGTAAGGTCACGAAACATTCATATCCACCTCTAGCCTAGCTAGACATGGGCCCATTTACTTCACTATGAATAAGGCTAACAGATCGGTGGTTCTTGCACTTTCACCAAGTAAAAAGTATTTTAGGTACTTTACCTAATAAACTAGATTCGTAGACTTTATTTGAGTGGAATCAAATCCGTCCTAGTATCCACACTTCAAAAGTGTGGATATACGAGTCTTGTTTAATTGTGTCCCAGACAACACTGCCACAAATAAGTCTCATCTGATCAAATCAGTTTGAGCTATTTGTTTGTCATATTATATGTTTGAGATTTATTTATATTCAAAATATAAATATTGTTATTCACATCTAATGTGTTTATCTCAATATCATCTTTATAAAATAAAACACTTTAGTGTTCTAAAATATAAAGGTATACTTGCAACGAGTTATACTCGATATAGAGATAATGTTTCTAGTCAAACTAGTTATATTATAACAGTTTCCTAATTTAAGTACACACCCAAATGGTAGTTCCTAAACTTAGGTATCTACGGTTAAAACAGCGACTGTCGTCCCATTTCCGATTCGCAGATTAATCTCATCTGAAGTCAGTATCCTGCTCACAGCAGATTCTGCACATCAATGCATATTTATGTATCACACTAAGTATTTAAAATCCAATTTTAATACTAGTAGTGAACATATTTATGACAAACATATTTGAAGTAAGAGCCTTGCTTGTCTTCAATTCCTTCATGTCTGCTTTGTCCATACGGCAGTCATGCTTCAATGACCCTGTTTGCCACAATTTAGGCAGACATCTTGGGATATGTCCTTTATCTTCCTAGAAGATTATAATGATTTTGCCTTTTCCCCTTTCACATTCCAGAAGTCTTTGGCCAAGCCTTGGCCTTCTAGAATATTGAAGTAAGATGCGCCTTGCGCTACTTGCCTTATTGCAAACTTTGGCTTTGTCTCCTTGAGAATGGCCATTAACTCTCCAAGAGTTATTAATTGCAATTTAATACTTCTAAGATCTAAGAATAGATCTATGAAGATCCTTCAATTTCTTCATCATACTTTAAGGATCTAATCCTTAGTTCTGATTAGGAAATTAAGGAGTCATTATGGCAAGCATAATGGATTAAGCACTAAAGTTATCATCACATGAATCTTCCAAAGATCATGCTCTACTATTTGCTTAACTCCGGGCTTAGGCCTAAGATGTTATTTTATCAAATAAAGTAACTTCTTAGTTTCAGGACTATCCTGAAATTTATTCCCAATTTGAAAATTAAAGTTGTCTAAACATATTTTCCCTAGGATAATGTTTTAAACACTAATCTTTCAATTTAATCTTGATTCTAATAGTCTAACTATTTAATCAACGATTTCAGGTACAATCTAATGTAATGATTACTATAGTCTAACTATATAACTTATTACAATTTTATTGGTTAAAATCAAATATATATTGATTACTATAATCCAATTATATAATCATTATAAATGATTGGTAAAATCCAAATATATTGATTACTATAATCCAATTATATAATTAACTATAAATGATTGGTAAAATCCAAATATATTGATTACTATAATCCAATTATATAATCAACTATAATTAAAGGGTAAAATTCAAATATATATTGATTACTATAATCCAATTATATAATCAACTATAAATGAAGTAGTTTGAATACAGTCTAACTGTTAAATTAAAACAACTATTAAATATTAGTCCAACTAACATTTAATTTATTTGACGAATGATATTTGATTGAGCGCGTATGGCAAGTATCTAAACGAATATTGCAAATTTAATTCTTGCCTCCCACTATTTTTCAGCGAGCCTCTAACCCTATGTGGAGTACTCGGGAAACCTAGTTTCCTAGTGGGCTAGGATCCCGTTAAATAACACACAACCTTGACTTTGGCCAACAAGCTGTATGATATTTAACTAGGTAGATCTCTAAGATCAATTGGATCCCATCCAATTCCTAGATCCAGTAGGTGGACATCCAAGTCTGAAACATATATACAATATATATGCCAATATATCCAATATATTTTCCTAACCTTTTTCCTCTGAATCAACTAAGCCTTGGCTTTGGCACAACAAGCTTAATGATCCCAGTTAAGCGGAACCCATTGACATGGAAAGCTTCGTAATCAATGTCGATGGACAAGAAGTGATCTTGAATTTGGCCAACAAATCACGACTTGGACAAGACACCGATATGGAACAAAACTCTCATGATTCAAACACATCCGCAATTGACAAAGGTCTTGACTTTGGCCAACAAACCAATGCCAACTTTGGATCTTGAGTAAGAATCACTCAACGGAAGGAAAAACGCTTAATATATTTTGAGGGTTTTTCGCGTGCAAATTGGCAACCAATTTATTATCTTTGTTAAGGTCTCATCATCATACACCCTTAAACATGCATTCTAAATACATAATAAAGCGCGTATAAATAAATAAATTAATAATGATATACGGATGGATATGTCACAAATTGTTCCTAGAACAAATCACTCCCTTTCCTCTCCCCGACTAGAACTATTCTAACTTCTACCCAATTACATAATACAATAAAGAAACCTCATTTACATTGAGGGGAATAGGTGAGAAGAGAAATACAATGAGAGAGGAGATAAAAAGCTGGACACGTAGGTCCAATTTAATAAATTCTAAACTTATTACAATAATTTCCAAAACTGCACTTGCCCTTCTAATATCCATCCGATATACATTATTCACACAACACATTCATGTATTCATACAAATCATGTTATTCAATCAATCTAATCCAATTAATTAATCTTTGAATTAATGATCATCCAATGTTCAAACAACGATTTGATTTGCGCGAGTCAAACTCGTTTAAGAATAAATACTCAAAGTAAGTATTCTTAAATTTTATTGAACTACAACTTTAAATCCAATTTATTTGTATTCAATACTAATTCCAAATTAAATATTTACACTTATTTATTTGCCTTAAAGACTTGGATTCCAAATCCAATCTTAATGGGTCTCAAAGGCCCATTAACATCCAATGTCAATTCAATTAAAGTCCAATAGGCTTTTAATTGATTCTTAAGGCATGGGCTTTGGCCATAATTAATCAAACCCAAAATGCCAAGGCCCAATAGGAATCACCTATTGCCAACAAATCAATTTAGGCCCATTAGGCCCAATTAAATTCTTTAAAGGGCCAAGTGATGTATTTGAACTTTATGGAATTGGTTTTGGGCCCAATTGGATCCAATCCAAAAGTCCAAAACCAAACTTAGTCAAACCAATTACATTAGGCCCAAATACACACTTTTAGCCCAATACATAATTAAAGGCTTATTAACATAATTATAATATTCCAAATATCACAATTATTTTAATTAAAGTGTATTAGCCATGATTAATTAATTAAACTCAATATTTCCAAAATACCAATTAACTTAATTAATCATGCTTAATCCATCAATTCATGCTCAACACAAATTGAAGCCAAAACACATCATTTCATGCTCAACACAAATTGAATCCTAAATTCATCATTTCATGCTCAACATGCTCTTTGATTTTAACATAAACTTTATTGACTTTGATTCTAATCTAATCAAACCAACAATCAACATTTAAACATGCATTTAAACACATCATTTCATGTTACAAAATATTAAAAAACATGCAGTCCACTGCACAGTGAATTCGGCCATGCTAAGATTTTTTTTAAAATTTTTGATCCAATCAATTTATTTCAAATCTAATCATGCACAACTCTAAGAAATCATGCTTAGAAAACATAATCTAAGCATGCTCAAATCATCAATTTGAAGAAATCATGCTCAAAACATAAAAGCCCCAAATTTTAGTCTCATGAACCCTAAAATTTTCATGCTTAAAATTGGCTCTTGATACCATTGTTAGTGTTCCTAGAACATGCCAAGGATCTAATAAGCAAGAAAAGGTGTTCATAAATTCAAAATAAGTTGCGGAGTTACTTACATTGAATGGATTTGAGCTTTAAAATTTTGAGAAGAGGTCTCCAAGATCCAAGCTTTAAGTGATGATTCCAACTCTTGAAGTAGTTTCCCTATCACCTTAGTTGATTTCTCCAAGTGCTAGCTTTGTTGATTTTGCAACAAAATCAAAGAGATGAAGGAAGAGGCTCACGCCCATGGAGAGGATTTTAGGGTTTCTCATTTCCAAAATGTGTTACAAGTGTGTAGAGTGAAGAGAGAGAGAAGGCTTTTTGGTTTTGTTAAAGGGTTTTACCCTTTTACCCAAAACCATGTGTTGGGGTAATTTGGTTTCACCTAAACCAAGTAGTTGGAAAGTAAGTGGTTTTGGCATAAATGCCAACCACTTTCCAACCACCACTTCACATGTGTGACATGTGTGAAGTGGGCCCCACCATTTTGAATTCAAAACTCAAAATATCTCTACGAACATTTGCCGCGGCTCGGTTCCGTTTAATCCGATTAAACAAACTTCCGTCGCTAAATAATTAAATCTAAATTAATTAAATAACGATGCCTCGTAAATATATTACGAACGTCGTTTACGAATTAATTCTAAATTAATTCGTTCGTTCGTATTAAAGTCCGACTTTAATTTCGTAACGAAATCTAATTCATATTAATATATCCAATATATTAATTTTAGCCCATATGAATAAATTAAATAGAAAAATCAAATTTAACCATTAAATTTATTTTACCGATTAATTCCAAATTAATCGCGTTCTCTCTCTTCCGAACATTTTTAATCCCAGATTAAATAATACCTCAATTAATCCCAGATTAATTTTCTCTATCTTAATTAATCCCAGATTAATTATCTCTCTTAATTAATCCTAGATTAATTCTAATTAAATCAACTGTCATCGGTGAATCTTTGGGAAGCGACCCAAGAGATCCCTGTATATGTTGGCAGTAAATACTGTCATCGGATTATCCGAATACGTGCGTACCTCGTACCACGTGCTTACCGATTTACAAGACATGGTTGGCTTCTAGCAAAGCACCGTGCCTACCCAATTCTCCAGAAATATTCTTACTGGAATATATAATCTATGTCAGGCGTAGTATACGTAGTATTGCGTATTGCGATCCAGTATCGAATGTCACGTGCTAGGCCTGGGGCTGGAATGTGTCTGCCCCGTACAAAGCACATGTCGGATGTCTTGTAACTAGTCTCTATTATCGGATATACATGACCTAGTCATAATATCCCGATGACTGCAGTACTTAACAGCACTAGTACCGTATCCTACGTGACATCATCTCCACTATGACTGGAGTGATACTTTCGTCTTGACATCACACCTAATACACTACGATTCTCAATATACCCAATAGAGGCGTACACAGAACTGGTTAAAGCCCTGGACGACCAAAACTAAAGCATATCGATTTGTTGGAAAATTATGACCCGTAACGTCACTATTTGTACAGATCACGGGGTTGTTGTACAAATTAACTATCTGACAAAGGAGATTGCACTCTTATCATTTGTGATTAGATCACCTTGATATATAAATGATGAGAGGTCCCTATGATTTTTTCCTGGACAGAGAATGATATGAGACAGTATCAATCCACGAAGGATTAATCATTAAATATCCCTAGTCAGAGTATTATCGAGATTGGACATCAGTAATAGGTAAAAGACTAGTATTGCACTTGTGCGCGTTTGTGAGGGCACAACAACATAGTTCTCATATATTTGGGTATAGGATACTCTTGCAAGTGTAATATGAGGTTGTGTTTTACCGATGGTACGGGAAACAGCTTCGCTCTGGATAGACCCCCCGCGGAATCCCATTGGTAGTATGACTATGTGTCTATGGGAGTCTGCAATCAGGGTAGGTGTATTTGGTCTTAACCTGAGACTTGCACCGCTAATACATACGACAATCAATATACTTTGGTTGAGGTCGTCCAGGGCTTTATCCGGTTCTGTGTACGCCAATACTGGGTATATTGAGAATCGTAGTGTGTTGGGTGTGATGTTAAGACGGAAGTATCACTCCAGCCATATGGAGATGATGGTCACGTAGAATACGGTACTGGTTCTCTTAAGTACTGCAGTCATCGGGATAATATGACTAGGTCATAGTTATCCGATATAGAGACTAGTTACCAGACATCCGACATGTGCTTCGTACGGGGCAGACACAATTCCAGCCCCAGGCCTAGCACGTGATCATCTGATACTGGATCGAAATACGCAATACCACGTATACTACGCCTGATATAGATCGCTTATTCTTGTAAGCATGTTTCCGGAGAATTGGGTAGGCATGGCGCTTTGCTAGAGGCCAACCTTGTCTTGTGAATCGGAGTAAACATAGTACGAGGTACTTACATGTTCGGATAGTCCGACGACCCGATTTACTGCCAATATATCCGGGGATCTCATGGGTCGCTTCCCAAAGATTCACCGATGACGTATGACTCGCACTTTAATTAATCTGGGATTAATTTAATGAGAGAGAAAATTAATCTGAGATTAATTGCGGAGATATTTTATCTGGGATAAAATATCAATTGAAGAGAGAAAACGATTAATTTGGAATTAATCGGTAAAATTAATATATTTGATATATTAAAAGAAATTAGATTTCGACGCAGAATTAAAATTAGATTTTAATTTGGGCGAACGAATTAATTTAGAATTAATTCGTTAAGCGATGTGAATAGTGATTTCGCTAGGCGTAATCGTTTAATTACGACGCAACGGAAAATTCATTAATTTGGAATTAGCGAACCCGACCCGGGATTGTTTGCGAGCGCATTCGCATTTCGAATTCGAGTGCGGCACGCAAGTCAAATCAAGCGTCAAATCACAAGTCACATCAAGCGTCAAATCACATGTCACTTTGAGTGATGTGACATTTGATTGATTGATGTGAGTTGATGAGAGATGAAAGAAAGCATTTAATGCTTGTCTTTTAGAAATTAAAAAGTGGTAAATGATTTATTATTTTTGGAAAATATAAATCTATTACAATTTTTATTTCCCTCTCACACTTCACGGTTTTAGGTTTTTTTGGAGCCAAAAACCTTCTTCTCTCCTACGCCTCTTCTCTCACTTTTTCTGCTGCTCATTACCGTGACACAGAGGAGAAACCAGTGAGTATTTTGTGGCAAAATACAAGAGAGCTAGCACTCCATGAGTCCATCCTAAGGTGATAGGGAAGTGAGTTCGTGAGCATGGAAGATTATCAACAAAGCTTGGAGCTTTAATGGAGTCCATGGCAGAATCTTCATGGAGGTGATCCACCCACTGCCGTGAGAGCCACTGCTCAGTCCACCACCGAGCTGCCATTGCCGATCAAGGAGAGAGAGCAGTTCGGTTTTTGCATTCGGAGCATCCAACCGATCAATGTGAGTTATTCCGCACCTCATTTGATATGTATTCAACTCGTTTTATGCTTTATAAATGATCTTTGGGACTTGATTGAAACCCAACAATGGTATATTGAGCCAATTGGGCATAAAACGAAATTAGGGTTCTTAGCCAAAATTTGGGGCTTTTTGATTTAAGCATGTTTTTGACAAATTTTTTGTTTAAGTATGCTTGTATATGGATAACTTAGAGTTATATGTAATCAATTTGATGAAAAATTAATTGGATTGATTTTCCCCAATTTGCTTTGGATGGTCGAAAATGGCAAGCTCCCTAATGTCTTGGTTTTTTTATTTTTGTTCATTGGATGACTTGGAAATCATTTGGGGATGTTGAATTTATGTTTAATTTGGTTCAATTGGATTGAATTTGATTTGGGCATATTTTTCCCCTTTGGCCGAGACACTTGAAGCATGAAATTGGGTTTGATTTTGATCAAATTATGTTGGACATGATTAATTGATGATAAGCATGATTAATTGGACAAATTTGATGTTTTGGAAACTTTGATTTGGGTAATTAATAATGTTATGCACTTTAGGTTAATTGAATTGTAAAATTGGATTTTTATAATATAATTATTGGGCTTAAAATTGGATTTGGGCTTTTAAAGTTGTTATTGGGCTTGTTGGGCTTTGTTGTACAAAGTTGGGTTTAGGCAAAATTGGTTGGATCCAATTAGGCCCAAAACCGCATCCAAAAGGCCCAAATGCGACTAATGAACCTTTAAAGTTTAATTGGGCCTAATGGGCCAAAATTGATTTTGGGCTTATGGGGTAACTCCCGGATTGGATTTTGGTTATTCGGTTTGACCCGAGTTGACCAAAAGTCCACACCTTCAAGAAATTAATTAAAAGCCCATTGGACTTTAATTAAATTAATATTGGATATTAATCGGGTTTTGAGACCCGTAACGATTAAATTCAGAATTTAAGTCGTAAAGGTTTATTTTATAAAGTGTAATATTTAATTTGGAATTAAATGCGTATTAAATTGGATTTAATTATGTAATTTAATTTAATTCGTAGAAATCGTACTTTGAGTACGTGTTCGCAATACGAGTTTGACTCGAACAAAATCAAATCTTTATTTGAACATTGGATGATCACTAATTATCAGATTAATTAATTTGATTAGATTGATTGATAACATGCTTGTATGAATACATGGTTGTGATGCATGAATAATGTATATTGGATGGATATTAGCTGGGTGAGGCGATTTTGGAAATTGTAATAAATTTGATTTATTAATTGGACCTGCGAGTCCAGCCTTATCTCATATTTCTTTGTATTCTCTTATCACCTATTCCCCTCAATGTAAATGAGGTTTCTTTAGAAGTGTACTGTAACAGGTAGAAGTAAATACAAGTGCTAGATGGAGAGAGAAAGAGAGAGATTTGATCTTGGATCAATGTAAAATATCCATCCGCATATCATTATTATTTTACATTTACGCTTTATTATGTGTTTAGAATGCATGTTTAAGGGTGTATGATGATGAGACCTTAACAAAGATAATAAATTGGTTGCCAATTTGCACGCGAAAAACCCTCGCTCAATATTAAGCGTCTTTCCTTCCATTGAGTGATTCTCACTCAAGATCCGAGACGACATTGGTTTGTTGGCCAAAGTCAAGGCCTTTGTCTGTCAAAGATGTGTTTGAATCACGAAGGCTTTGTTCCATATTGGTGTCTTGTCCAAGTTGTGGTTTGTTGGCCAAAGTCAAGACCACTTCTTGTCCATCGACATTGATTACGAAGCTTTCCATGGTCAATGGGTCGCGCTTGACTGGGATCACTAAGTTTGTTATGCTAAAGCCAAGGCTTAGTTGATTCAGAGGAAAAATGTTAGGTAATACATTGGATGTATTGGCATATATAAGATATATGTTTCGGACTTTGATGTCCCCCTACCGGATCTAGGAATTGGATTGGATCCAATCGATCTTAGAGATCTACCTAGTTAATTATCATACAATTTGTTGGCCAAAGTCAAGATTGTGTGATATTTAACGGGATCCTAGCCCACTAGGAAACATGGTTTCCCGAGTACTCGACAGAGGGTTAGAGGCTCGCCGAAAAATAGTGGGAGGTAAGAATTGAATTTGCAATATTCGTTCAATTACTCGCCACACGCGCTCATTTCAAATATTTCGTCATATCAATTAAATGTTAGTTGGACTAATATTTAAATTGTTGTTTTAAATAAAGCAGTTGGACTGTATTATAGTTGATTATATAATTGGATTATAGTAATCAATATATTTGAATTAATTAATTTCGATTTACAGTTGATTTTATAATTAGATTATAGTAATCAATGTAATTGAGGTTAATTAATTTAAATTATATTTGATTGTATAGTTGGACTATAATAATCAATATAATACATAGTACCACAAATCATTGATTAAATAGTTGGACTATTAGAATCAAGATTGAAAATGAAATATTAGTGTTTAAAACATAATCCTGGGTGAAAATGTATTTAGACGACTATAATTTTCAAATTGGGAATAATATTTCAGGATGGTCCTGGAAATATAATAAGTTAGTTTATTTGATAAAATAACAAATTAAGCCTAAGTCTGGAGTTAAGCAAATAAGTGGAACATGATATTTGGAATATTCATGTAATTATAACTTTAGTGCTTAATCCATTATACTTGTCATATAGACTCCTTAATTTCTTTATCAGAATTAAGAATTAGATTCTTAAAGTATGATATTGAAATTGAAGGATCTTCATAAATCTATACTTAGATTTTAGAAGTATATAAATTGCAATAATAATTCTTGGAGAATTAATGACTATTCTCAAGGAGACAAAGTCAAAGTTTGCAATTAGGCAAGTAGCGCAAGGCGCACCTTACTTCGATATTCTAGAAACCCGAGGCTTGGCCAAAGGCTTCTGGAATATGGAAAAGGGCAAAGGCAAAATCATTATAATCTTCTGGGAAGATATATGACATATCCCAAGAAGGAATTGAAGACGGGGCAAGACTCTGACTTCAAATATGATTGTCATAAATATATTCATTACTAGTATTTAAAATTGGATTTTGATACTTAGTGTGTTATATAAATATATGTATTGATGTTCAGAATCTGTTTTGAACAGGATACTGACTTCAATAGAGATTTATCTGCGAATTGGAAACGGGACGAAAGTCGCTGTTTTAACCGTAGAAACCTAAGTTTAGGAACTACCCTTTGGGTGTGTACTTAAGTTAGGATACTGTTATAATGTAACTAGTTTGACTAGGAACATTATCTTTATATCAGTGTTTAATCCGTTGCGGATTGAACCTTTATATTCTAGAACACTAAAGTGTTTTATTATATAAAGATGATATTGAGATAACACATTAGATGTGAACAACAGAATTATATTTAGAATATAAATAAATCTCTCACGTATAACATGACAAACAAATAGCTCAAACTGATTTGATCAGGTAGAAACTTAAAAGTGGCAATGTTGTCTGGGACACATTAAATAAGAATCGTATATCCGCACTTTTGAAGAGCGGGTACCAGGACTAATTTGATTCTAATCAAATAAAGTCTACGAATCTATTTTATTAGGGAAAAGTGCCTAAAACACTATTTACTTGGTAAAAATGTAAATGCCACCGATCTGTTAGCCCTAATTCATAGTGAAGTTAGTGGGCCCATGTCTAGCTAAGCTAGATGTGGATATGAATATTTTGTGACCTATACGGATGTGGCATCGCGTAATGGTTATGTGTTTCTTTTGAAGAACACAAATCGAAAACTTTTATAGTTTCGACATGAAATAGACAAACAGATCGGCTATAGTATTAAACCGTCACGGTAAGACCGTAATGGAAATTACTTAAGAATAAGTTTCTAAAATACTTGAAAGAGTAAAATATTCTTTCAAAAGAGGACTCCTCCCGGAACACGTCAATTTGACGGTGTGTCCGAACTGAGTAACCGAATTTTGTTAGACATAATTAAGGTTAATCATGAGTCGCTCTGAGCTAACCATTTCCTTCAACGGATAAGCATCAACAGTGCAAGAACTTATTTAGAATAAGGTTCCATAATAATCTGTTTGACAGATTTCATATTAGATATGAACAGGAAAGAAACCAAGTTTCACATTCTTGATAATTTGGGTATGCTGGGCATATGTTTGGATGATATCAAACTAAAACCCAAATTGGATAAGTGCCAATTGTAGGTTATCCTAGGGATACCATAAGTATTGTACTTATACATCTCACCTGAGAACAATTGGATTGTTGCTCACCATGCGATTTTCCTAATAGGAATACCGATATGCAGTGGTAAGTTGGAGGATAGTAAAACTCGATGAAAATTGGAGTGATACTATTCAAGGCACCGAATCCTAATGGAACACAAATAGTTCATCAAGGATGAAACTATTACCATTAATTTTCGAATACACAAGAACCACGTGAGTCGGAGAGATTCAGAAAACAACCTGGGGTATGGGTTTCTGATCTCACCTCGAAAAGATGTCAAAATTTTGAGGTATACCAACTGACTACGTATGAGGAAGTGATACAAGGTATCGACTCCCTATTATGGCAAAGTGCCATGTATCCGAAATGGACTCCATGTATATCAACAAGTTTAGATACTAGTTGATGTACCGCAAAACATTGTGCCTACTGGTACTTTATAAGTCTTCAAGGAAGACGTACATGGATGGAAATAAACCAACGTGTAAAGCTAGGCTTTTAACGGAAATGTATCGTTATCAACATTATGTTGATTTCGGTTCAACCTTTTAACTGTTGCCATGATGAATCCATTTTAATAATGCTTGCTAAAGCTGCATGTTTCATTTATGAAATATGACAGCTGGACGGGAAAATCGCTTTCCTGAAAAGGAAACCAGTTGGAGGATGTTTACAACATCCTGTCGGTTTTGTCGTACCATAACTAGCAAACAAGGTTTGCGGGTTATTCGATCCATGTTTGGATTGAGGCAAGCATAGGTTCTTGGAATTATCGTTTTGATGTAATCATAATGGTTTATGATTTAATTCAAAACGAAAAAGATTCTTGTGTATATAAGGAGGTTAGTGCACTGACAGTGGCTGTCCTATAGATAATTATAATACGTCATTTCTTGGAAATGAAATTCCCAGAATAACAATCGGAGAAAGCTTGGCTTTCGAGAAAATTCTCCGTAGAATTCTTGGGAGAAAACAACCTTTATTCAAGGAATAAAGATCTTCTAGGAAATATTTAAAGTTGTTGAAACTCTCGAGAAATCGTACATTGAAAAATGTACGTGACCTGGTGTCTCATACGCTTTGAGCATATGAAGTCACAAACAGGCCAATCCGTGTGATAGCCACTGGATTGATATTAAGAACATCCGTTAGTATCTGAGAGATCTAAGGATGTTGTCTTAGTCTATGGAGAAGGAGAACTTGAAGTGACTGGGATCACTGTAGCAAGTTTTCTATAACCGATAAAGACGACTAAAAGTCACAAACGGTACTATACAGTTTGAATAACGGTACAGTAAGCTGGAAATCTTCCAAGCAAGATACTGTTACCGAATAAACAACAAATGAGGGTTAATTGCAGCAGCTGAGGCAGCAATTGAAGCCTTCTGGGTCAATAAGCAAATCTAATTAGATTAGATATAGTTCTGTTAGCAGCTGAGCTAGGCGTCAGCGCAGGCTAAAGAATTAATGGTCTCATCAACGATACAGATACATACTTCGATATTCATCTGATTCGTTCGGATCATACATCATGGCGATGTGATGATCGAATAAATCGCGTCAAGATGATAATCATACAAATCCGCTGACGAAAGCATTTCTCAGTAATTTGAGCCAACCCTACATAGTTCGAGTGTAAGAGACTCGAGTGACTGGCTATAGGCCAAGTGGGAGATTGTTGGACAATTATGACCAATAGCGTCACTATTTGTACAGATCACGGTGTTGTTGTACAAATTAACTATGTGACAAAGAAAATTGCACTCTTATCATTTGTGATTAGATCACCTAGATATATAAATGATGAGAGGTCCCTATGATTTGTTCCTGGAAAGAGAATGATATGAGACAATATCAGTCCACGAAGGATTAATCATTAAATATCCCTAGTCAGAGTATTATCGAGATTGGACATCGGTAATACGTAAAAGACTAGAATTGCACTTGTGCGCGTTTGTGAGGGCACAACGGCATAGTTCTCATATATTTGGGTATAGGATACTCATGCAAGTGTAATAGGAGGTTGTGTTTTACCGATGGTACGGGAAACAGCTTCGCTCTGGATAGACCCCCCGCGAAATCCCATTGGTAGTATGACTATGTTTCTATGAGAGTCTGCAATCAGGGTAGGTGTATTTGGTCTTAACCTGAGACTTGCACCGCTAATACATATGACAATCAATATACTTTGGTTGAGGTCGTCCAGGGCTTTAACCGGTTCTGTGTACGCCAATACTGGGTATATTGAGAATCGTAGTGTGTTGGGTGTGATGTTAAGACAGAAGTATCACTCCAGTCATATGGAGATGATGGTCACGTAAGATACGGTACTGGTTCTCTTAAGTACTGCAGTCATCGGGATAATATGACTAGGTCATAGTTATCCGATATAGAGACTAGTTACCAGACATCCGACATGTGCTTCGTACGGGGCAGACACAATTCCAGCCCCAGGCCTAGCACGTGATCATCTGATACCGGATCAAAATACGTAATACCATGTATACTACGCCTGATATAGATCGTTTATTCCTTTAAGCATGTTTCCGGAGAATTGGGTAGGCATGGCGCTTTGCTAGAGGCCAACCTTGTCTTGTGAATCAGAGTAAATATAGTACGAGGTACTTACGTGTTTGGATAGTCCGACGACCCGATTTACTGCCAACATATCCGGGGATCTCATGGGTCGCTTCCCAAAGATTCACCGATGACGTATGACTCGCACTTTAATTAATCTGGGATTAATTTAATGAGAGAGAAAATTAATCTGAGATTAATTGCGGAGATATTTTATCTGGGATAAAATATCAATTGAAGAGAGCAAACGATTAATTTGGAATTAATCGGTAAAATTAATATATTTGATATATTAAAAGAAATTGGATTTCGACGCGGAATTAAAATTAGATTTTAATTCGGGCGAACGAATTAATTTAGAATTAATTCGTTAAACGACGTGAATAGTGATTTCGCTAGGCATAATCGTTTAATTACGACGCAAAAGAAAATTCGTTAATTTGGAATTAGCGAACCCGAGCCCGGGATTATTTGCGAGTGCATTCGCATTTCGAATTCGAGTGCGGCACGCAAGTCAAATCAAGCGTCAAATCACAAGTCACATCAAGCATCAAATCACATGTCACTTTGAGTGATGTGACATTTGATTGATTGATGTGAGTTGATGAGAGATGAATGAAAGCATTTAATGCTTGTCTTTTAGAAATTAAAAAGTGGTAAATGATTTATTATTTTTGGAAAATATAAATTTATTACAATTTTTATTTCCCTCTCACACTTCACGGTTTTAGGTTTTGTTTGGAGCCAAAAACCTTCTTCTCTCCTACGCCTCTTCTCTCCCTTTTTCTGCTGCTCATTACCGTGACACAGAGGAGAAACCAGTGAGTATTTTGTGGCAAAATACAAGAGAGTTAGCACTCCATGATCCTAAGGTGATAGGGAAGTGAGTTCGTGAGCATGGAAGATTATCAACAAAACTTGGAGCTTTAATGGAGTCCATGGCCGAATCTTCATGGAGGAGATCCACCCACTGCCGTGAGAGCCACTGCTCAGTCCACCATCGAGCTGCCATTGCCGAGCAAGGAGAGAGAGCAGTTCGGTTTTTGCCTTCGGAGCATCCAACCGATCAATGTGAGTTATTCCGCACCTCTTTTGATATGTATTCAACTCGTTTTATGCTTTATAAATGATCCTTGGGACTTGATTGAAACCCAACATGATTGTCGCAAGCATTAGCGGTGTAAGTCTCAGGTTAAGACCAAATACACCTACCCTGATTTCGGACTTCCATAGACACATAGTCATACTACCAATGGAATTCCGAGGGGTCTATCCAGAGCGAAGCTGTTTCCGCACCATCGGTAAACACAACCTCCTATCACACTTGCATAAGTATCCAATACTTAAATATATGAGAACTATGCCATTGTGCTCCCACAACATGCACAAGTGAAATACTAGTCTATTCCGCATTATCGATGTCCAGTCTCGATAATACTACGACTATGGATATTTAATGATTAATCCTTCGAGGACTGATACTGTCTCATATCATCTCAATCCAGGAACTAATCATAGGGACCTCCTATCATTTATACATCTAGGTGATCTAATCACAAATGATAAGAGCGCAATCTCCTTGTCACATAGTTAATTTGTACAACAACACCATGATCTGTATAAATAGTGACGCTATGGGTCATAACTGTCCAACAGGAAGTCCTTGAGAGTCACCATTTTGGCCGACGATGAGAACCTAGAGGAGGACGACGGAGATCCAATGATGACCACCGAGAATTACGAGACCACAGGAGTTCCTGAGCAAGTCAGGACTGAATTAGAACTTCCCATGTTTTCCATTGGAGGGATCTCAAGACCTAGAACGATGAAGTTAAAGGGGAAGGTCACAGGAGAACCAATTGTGGTAATGGTAGATAGTGGGGCAAGTCACTGTTTCGTTTCAGAAAAATTGGTGGAGAGACTAGGTCTGCAGGTCGAATCGACCACACCATTCAGCCTGTGTTTGGGGGATGGCCATAGGACCGTGTCGCAGGGTCTGTGTCGAGGGTTAACGGTGGAGCTTGGGGAAATAACCATTGAAATCGATGGGTACTTATTCAAACTAGGAGGGGTGGATTAGATTTTGGGGGTTTTTTGGTTGGAAACTTTGAGAGAAGTATTGGTAGATTGGGGAAAGATCTCCATGAAGTTGTGGCAAAACGGACAACAAGTCGAAATAACGGGGGATCCGTCACTATACCGTTTACCTATTTCCTTGAAGTCATTCTAAAAAATGGCAGATGTGGAGTTTTATGGGTTGTTGCTAAGGGGATGTGACCAGCCAGGAGAAGGGTATTGTGACAGTGAGCTTGGGGGAAAATACAAGGAAGAGTTGTCAGCTCTTTTAAAGGAATTCAGTGATGTGTTTCAGGAGCCCCAAACCTTACCACCGATGAGGCAGACAGACCACGTAATTGTGATTAAGGAAGGGGAAGGACCAGTAAGAGTTCGACCTTATAGATATGCACACAGCCAAAAAGAGGTGATTGAACGTCTGGTAGAAGAAATATTGTGGGCAGGGGTGATACAACCAAGTTGTTCTCCGTATTCAAGCCCTGTGATTTTAGTTAAAAAGAAAGATGGCAGCTAGAGGTTTTGTGTAGATTATAGGGAGCTTAATAAGATTACTGTACCAGACAAATACCTAATTCCAGTGATCGAAGAACTGTTGGATGAGATATATGGGGCACAATATTTTTCGAAAATTGACTTGAGGTCGGGGTATCATCAGATTCGAGTAAAGGGAGAAGACATTGCTAAGACAGCTTTCAGAACCCATGAAGGGCACTATGAGTTTGTGGTAATGCCATTTGGTTTAATGAATGCCCCAACAACATTTCAAGCCACCATGAATGACACTTTTCGACCATACTTGCGGAAGTTTGTGTTAGTGTTCTTCGATGACATTCTGGTCTATAGTCATGATTGGAAGCAATATGTGACACATCTAAGGAAGGTTTTGGAGGCGCTCCATCAACACCAGTTTTTGGCAAACGAGAAGAAATGTCAATTCGGCAGGATGAAAATCTCATATTTGGGACATGTTATTAGCAAAGATGGGGTTTCTATGGATCTTGAGAAAATTGATTGCATCATCAAATGGCCTACACCGCGGTCTGTGAAAGCTGTGAGGGGATTCTTGGGGTTGACCGAATATTATAGGAGGTTTGTTAAGGATTATGGCAAGATCACAAAGCCATTGAAAGAGCTGCTTAAAAAAGATTCATTTCGTTGGAGTGAAGAGGCACATACGGCATTTAATGAGCTCAAGCAATGCCTGACATCAGTTCCTGTTTTAGGCACTCCAGATTTTTCAGCGGAATTCGAAATAGAGTGCGACGCATCTGGACACAGAATTGGGGCAGTATTGATGCAAGGACGTCAGCCTATATCTTATTTCAGTAAAGCATTGAAGGAGAGAGCCTTGGCCAAATCCATATATGAGAAGGAGTTGATGGCTTTGGTTTTATCCATCCAACATTGGAGACCTTATCTCATGGGAAGATGATTTAAGGTCTATACAGATCAGAAAAGTCTGAAGCATCTCCTCCAACAGACGGTTTTTTCAGCGGATCGGCAAGAATGGATGGTGAAATTAATGGGGTATGACTTCGAAGTCGTCTACAAGCCGGGAAGGGAGAATGGGGCTGCAGATGCGCTGTCTCGAATACACGAAGGGCCTGTGTTAGCTGCGATCTCAGTACCAATATGGGAGGACATTGAGCTATTAGATGATGCGGTACAAAATGACCCCACACTGAGCCAAATTATGCACGACCTCAAGGGAGACCCATCCTCTCACGTGGGATTTGTGCTACAAGGTAAAAGACTTTTGTACCAGAACCGGTTGGTGCTACCGGCAACATCTCAGTGGGTTAAGACCTTTATGCAAGAATTTCACTCAACTCCAATGGGAGGGCATTCGGGCGCTTTTAGAACTTATAGAAGGGTGGTCGCGAATGTGTATTGGGTTGGAATGAAGAAGGATATTTACAAATTTGTAGCAGAATGTGAAGTGTACCAACGATAGAAATATTAAACTACGGCTCCCGCGGGACTACTACAACCTCTACCGATTCCTAACGCGATATGAGAAGATATCGCAATGGACTTTATCACAGGACTGCCTAGGTCGTTGGGGGTTGATGTCATTATGGTTGTGGTCGATCGACTGTCCAAATACGAACACTTCATACCACTCAAGCACCCTTTCACGGCTCGAAAGGTTGCAGATCAGTTTGCTAAAGAAGTTGTGAAGCTGCACGGGATCCCTAAGTCAATTGTGAGCGATCGTGATTCAGTATTTCTTAGTCACTTTTGGACTGAATTATTCAAGGTGCATGGAACCAAGTTGAAGATGAGTTCGGCCTATCACCCAGAGACGGACGGCCAAACAGAAGTTCTAAACCGATGCTATGAAACCTATCTCCGTTGTTTTGCTTCAGAACAGCCTCGACACTGGGGCTGAGTGGCTACATTGGGCGGAATTTTGGTACAACACTAATTTTCACGCTTCGATAGAAAAGACACCATTTGAAATAGTATATGGGCGACCACCTCCTATTTTGAGTAAATTTGTCATGGGGGAAACCTTAGTGGAAGCAGTAGCACAGGATTTATTAGACAGAGATGAAACCCTTCGGCAATTACAATTCAACCTCCGACGAGCTCAAGAGAGGATGAAGCGTTTTGCAGACATTCACCGAAAAGATGTAGCATTTTCTAGGGGCGATTGGGTGTATCTCAAACTGAGACCTCACAGGCAACAGACTGTGTATCGACGCATCAACGCTAAGTTGGCAGCTCGATTTTATGGTCCCTTCCAGGTTTTGGAGAAGGTGGGGAGTGTGGCCTACAAACTGCAATTGCCCGCAGGATCCAAAATACATCATGTTTTTCATGCTTCGCTACTGAAACGAGCATGGGGAACTAGTCACGAGCAACAGAATCTGCCAGAATGAATCGAAGCAGAGGGGACAGTGAGTGTCGAACCCGAATATGTGTTGGCACAGAGGACAGATCAAAAAAGGAGTTCCAGGGCAGCAGTGGTTCATTCAATGGAAGTCTAAATCAATTAAGGACGCAACCTGGGAAGACAGTGAGATCATTGGCCAACAGTTCCCTGATTTTGGACTTAGGGACAAGTCCTCGGTTGGTGCGGGGGGTATTGATAAGGCCCTAAATCCAGCAGTAGATGGGCCGGAGTGGGGAAGAGCAGCTGATGGGCTCGTTGAGGAGGAGCTGGCAAACAACAATAGGGCTTCAACCCATTATCAAGAGAGACCTCCCCTGCAACATGTTTATTCAAGAAAGAAAGGGAGAGGCAACAAGGGGGAGTCTAGCTACTGTCAGGGGACCACATGCAATTTAAAGGCTGACGTGGAGATAATAGGGGAAAAGGCAATCATGAAGCCATGAGTAGTTATTAGAGTATATAGAGGGGAGGATATTGGTATTGAGTGGTGGTTAAGATTTTATTTATTTGTTAAAGGGTGAGAGAAACCTTGTAAGGGAGGAGGGAAAGAGTGAAGGTTGGCAGTGGCCAATATTTATTACTGTATTCGTTTATTTTGCTGGAAAATGCCATTTATATTAGTTGTAATGTTCCTGGTTTCCATTTTATCAAATATCAGAGTTAGCATCTTTGCAATTTTCTGGATATTTTTTGCCAACCCTGTCACTTTGTTATCATAAACTTTATTGATCTTAACATAATGCGTCTTGAAGTGCTTGGGTATGTTTTCACATCGGCATATGAATTTATCAGAGCTGCGTTCGTGGTGCGTTCGTTATAGGGTTCGAACGCGGATCGTTAGTGTCACGTTCGTCTATATGTTCGAACGAAAACTTCCAGATGACTCACGTTCGAGTTACGTTCGAACAGTTTTGCGGAATCTTTCGCGTTGTTGGGTTCTTCGAGTGTTCGAACGTCCATCGCAACTTTTGTATTTTGGATACGTTTTTGAAGCCTTTTTGCCTCTAGGAAAACCTTACCTATAAAAGAAAACATACAAACTCTTTACAAGTGTTGGCAAAACATTACCCTAATTGTTTTTACATTCAGTTTTCCAAACCCTTTGAAATACACTCATCCTTGATGACTGAATCTCTCATGTCTTCTTCATTGTGAGTGACTATCTTATTTCATCACCATCTACCTTCTAAACACAAACCTCACCAATACCGTAAGGCTTCTGAGTTTGAAGGTGGAGATTTACATTTGAAGCTCTGACGTGAGAGTTTACAGATCCAATTCACAGAGACTTTAGATGCTCTGAAGAAAGTTGCTTGGTGCCGGTTTGGGGAGTTCCTCGGGTAATTACAGTTGTGGGAATAGAGTCGGCAAAGTTGTTGCTTTAGGTCTTTTCACCATCTCTGTAAGTTTCTCTCATATAGAGTATTTGGGTGGTAGCCTGTACCTAAAGTGATTTTTCTCTGAAAAGAGTTTCCACTTCGTAAAAAAATCTGCTTGTCTCTTGTTTACTTTCTACAATTTGTTATTTGTGTTTGTTGTTTTATTTCAATTGATTTGTTAGATTTAAGGGTGCATGATATCTAATCATATGAACTATAACTAAAATGTGTTTTAAATAGAGTAGTACTTTTAATTTCCGCATATTATAATATTCCTCTCATATGTGTATAGGGTTAGAATTTTGTAATTTTCAATTGGTATCGGAGCTTGATCTCGGTCATTGACTCGTCTTATATGGATAGAAGTCAACCCTTAAACTGTCCCCCGTTCTTTGATAGGACAGAGTATCTTCACTGGAAATTTCGCATGAGAGCTTTCCTCAAATTCCTAGATGAGAGAATGGATGTCGGTGGAGTACGGGTGGAAACCTCATGTGGTCCAGTTAATAAGGTTTCTTCACCAAAAGATAAACTTACCTGGACTAAGGAGGGGTTTGACGAGTGTAATAGGAATAACAAAGCTATCAATGTCTTACATGTAACTATTTATTCCTCAGAGTTTAGGAGAGTTTCCATGTGTGAAGTGGCCAATGATGCTTGAGACATCCTTGCTATTGTTTATGAAGGCACATTAACTGTCAAGAACAACAAACTTCAAGAGCTGGCTACTAGGTTTGAAATGACTCGCATGAAGGAGGATGAAACTTTTGATGAATTTTATGCTAAAATCAATAACATAGTTAATTGTAGTTTCAACCCTAGGTGAAACCATCCCTACAAACCGTGTCATTAGAAAAATATTTAGGTCACTTCCTGAGAGATTCTTGCCCAAGATCACCGCTGTAGAAGAGAGCAAGGATATAGATAATTTGAAGGTTGAAGATCTTGTTGGTAACCTTCAAGTTTACGAGAGTAAACTCTAGGGTATAGAAGATCCAAAAATATTGCGATGAAAATAGTGAAAGTGGAAAATTTTGATATATCTGATGAAGACAAAAACACATCACTCATAGAGGCCGATATTGTCATGTTTGTGAAGAGATTCAAGAAGTTCCTCAATCCCAAGAAAAGTAGTACTGACACTGATAAGAAGAGGACTGAGAAACCAATGGAGAGTAACCGTCATTTTAGGACAGAGAGAAAGGAGACTAGAGATGAGAAAGATAAGAAATCACAAGCCATTAAGTGTCAAGGCTTTGGGCACATTCATGCTGAATGCCCTACCTACATAAAGTCCAAGGGAAAGAAGGCTATGGCCGTGTCATTTTCTTATGATGAAGAAGTTGATGAGGAAACTTCTGATGATTCTAGATCAGAAAGAAACTTCACTCATATGGCATTTACCTGCGATGTGAGTGATTATGAGATCTCTAAAGTAGTCGATGAACCTGAGGACGTATCAGAGTGCTCTGAGCATAGTGACTCTGAGGATGATATCCAAACAACTTTCACTGAGCTATACAATAAGAGTTTGAGCATTAAAAAGATAAATACTGAAGTCAACAAACAACTTAGAGAGACTTAACTAGAAAGAAATGAGGCTAAAATCAAGCTTGAGAAAAACCTGACAGTTGTTGCTGATCTTAATGAGAGAAACAAAGGATTAGAAGGTAGGGTCAAGTTATTAGAAAAAGAACTTGAACAAACTCGATCATAGCTGTCTGCATTCTCTTGTAGCTCTCAAAAGCTTGATCATATGTTAGGGCTAGTATGTCATCTAGTGACAAGAGAAGCTTAGGTTTTGTTAAGTCTAATGACAAGAGTGCTTCGACCTCCAAAACCTTCTTTGTCCCTGCTGCAAAATATTACTAATAAACCTAATAGGGATGTTTCCTATAGAGACCATGACAAACAACCTCTTACCAATGCCAACCCACCTAATACGCAACCTAAAGCTTCAGATGCTCGTACTAGGTTTGTTCCCACATGTCACTACTGTTACAAAATAAGTCACACTTGACCTAGATACTTCAAGCTGAGAAAGAACAACAATAGGACTAGGAAAACCTCCCTTAAAAATGAGTTAAAGACATTGGCTCAACAAGTTTCTAACTTAGCCCGTCAGATCAAACTAATTGGTGAGAAATTAGCTAAGTTAACTAGGAACTCAGGATCTAGTAATTATCATAGACAAACTTGGGATAAGAAAGAAGAGTGTTATGTTGCATATATAGCCCTCAAGACTAGGGACAACCAAATGTGGTACTTTGATAGAGATGCTCCAGATATACATGGAAATAGGCCGGACCGAGTTTTTTTTTTTGCTTGGCCTGGCCCGAGTCAGGCTTACCATTCTAGGGCCCGACCCGATTTTTTTTACCCCGGGCGGGCTGGTCCGGGCCGGCCCAGGCGCGGTCTTTTCTTCCACCCTTAACTTCAGACACATGTGTGGAGATAAAACTATATTTGTTTGCCTCGAAGAGAACATGACTAGAAATATTACCTTCGGTGATTGGGGAAAAACACCTATTATGGGAAAATAGAGAATCGCTTTGCCAGGACTACATGTCCTTGAGGATGTCATTTATATTGAAAGGTTAACTGCAAATCTCCTCACTGTAAGTAACTTTTGTGATACTGGTTTATAAGTTCGCTTTGAGAAGAAAATATGCTATGTGTACAATATTCAATGTGAGTGTGTGGTTACATGCCTTAAGACTATTAACAACTGCTATGAGATTTCTGTTGGTCAGTCAACTATGTGTAATGTTGCTAGAATAGATGAGATTAACCTTTGGCATCAAAGGTTAGGACACATTATTTATCACAATTTATCTAAAATGTCCAAAAATAATTCATTACTGGTATTCCCAAATTAGGTAAGAAAAACAACTCTGTATGTGGACCGTGTCAGTTAGGAAAGTAGACTAGAGAAAAACATCCCCGTGTCTCTCACATTCTCACCAAAAGGCCATTAGAACTTCTACATATGGATCTTATGGGACCATCCAAGACTGAAAGCTCGGGAGGCAAAAATTACATTCTAGTTGTGGTATATGACTTCTCTAGATACACGTGGATCGACATTCTTAGGGAAAAATCTGAAGCTGGTGAACTCGTCACAGACTTGTGCAAAAGACTGATGACCGAGAAGGATTTGACCATTACTAGGATTAGAAGTGACCATGGACGTGAGTTTCAAAACTCTAATCTAGAATATTTTGGTGCCAATAAGAGCATAAAGTAAGAGTTCTATGCCATATCACTCTACAACAGAATGAGGTATTTTAGAGGAAATGGCCCGTGTCATGATTCACAACAAATGGATCGCCTTGTACTTTTGGGGAGAAGCTGTATGCACATCGTGTCATATTATTAATAGAGTTTTTCTTAGACTCGGAACTGAAAAGCCTCCTAATGAAATATGGAAGGGTAAGAGACCTACGGTCAAATACTTAATGGTGTTTGATAGCACTTACTATATTCTGAGAGACATGGAGAATCTCGTAAAGTCTGATGCCAAAAGTGATAAAGACATGTTTATAAGATACTCTCAGAACAGTAGAGCCTATAGAATATTCAATAAACGTACTCTTACAGTTATGAAAGCTATCAAAGTGACTGTAGATGATGCTATATGTCGACTTAGTGCTGAGGGGAGCCAGTCTCTATTGTTGAAAGTGATGGAGAATCCGAGAAGGTAAGAAAACCTAGAAATCTAATTAAACGTGACCATCCTGATGACTCTACCTTCTCTAAGGGTGATAAACCAAATGAGCCTGTCCCATCATCTCGTGTCAAGTCGAATCACCCAAAAGAGAACATTCTTGGTGATGTCGCAGATAGATTGAGACTACGTGGAATGTTATTTAATCAACTATCATTTGATTTTTACGTGTCTCAGATTGAGCCTAAAAAGGTTGAAGATGCTCTTTTGGATGAGTGTTGGGTGAATACTATGCATGAAGAATTAAATTAGTTCACTTATAATGACATATGGTATCTTTCCCTTAGACGAAGAACACAAATTTTATTAGGACCAAGTGGATCTTCAAGATCAAGACAGACGAACATGGTACCATAACAAGAAGCTAGGCTAGTGGCCCTAGGATATACACATGTTGAAGGAATTGAGTATGATGATACATTTGCTCTAGTGGCCAGGTTAGAATCCATTCGTATTCTTCTGACAGTAGCATGCAATATGAGATTCAAGATGTACCAAATGGATGTCAAAAGTGCCTTCCTTAATGGTATCTTACAAGACGAAGTATATGTCGAGCAGCCCAAAGATTTTGTGGATATAGATCATCCAGACTCTGTCTATAAGTTGAAGAAAGCCCTGTATGGTCAACTCTTATCTTTTAATCCATAGCTACACTCGAGGGGGAGTTGACATAACTATGTTTATAAAAAAGGTCAATGGCATCATTACTATTGCTCATGTGTATATTGATGATATTGTCTTCGGCTCGCCTCGTGACTCCCTTGCTCATGATTTTGCAGATGCTATGACATAAGAGTTTGAGATGAGCATGATAGAAGAGATTAATTACTTTCTTGGGCTCCAAGTTAAGCAACTTGGAACTGAGACGTTTGTCTCCTAATCCAAGTATACTAGGAATCTTGGTAAAAGATTCAGATTGGAATGTAAGAAGCAGACTAAAGCTCCCATGAGTACTAGTCTAAAACTTACAAGTGATCCAATGGGAACTAGTGTACGTTATATACTGTACCCGAGTATGATAGGTGGCTTATTGTATTTAACAACAAGTAAGTATGAAATTACCTTTAGTGTGGGGCTTTGTGCACGATTTCAGGCAAACCCTAAGGAATCTCACTTGAGTGATGTCAAAAGTATCATTTGCTACGTTCACGACACTGTAGAGTATGGTTTAATATATACTGAGAACTCCAATACTGTCATCGTTGGATACTCAGATGTTGATTGGGCTGGTTCCATAGAAGATAGGAAGATGACCACTGATGGATGTTTCTACATGGGTACAAATCTAGTAGTGAGATGAGCAAGAAGCAGAATACCGTATCATTGTCCACGGCCGAAACGGAATACATGGCAGCTGGGAGCTGGTGCACTAAATTGCTTTGGATGAAGAAAATGTTGAATGACTATGGGATTACCCAAGACACTATAACAATATTTTGTGATAATTCTAGTGCCATAAACATATCCTAAAATCATGTTCAACATTCTCGCACTAAACACATTGACATTCGTCATTGCTTCATTCACAACCTGGTTGAATCTAAGGTTGTCTCCTTTGAGTATCTTCCCATCAAAAACCAACTAGCTGACCTCTTCACCAAGCCACTTGAAAACCTTCGATTTGAATGCCTTCGCTGAGCTATAGGGATGTGCATTACTCCGTAATTTTCCGCGTCTTGTGTGTGTGTGGTGTTTGCATGTGTTTCATGTGTTCCCATCGTTTGCCTTTCGTAGTTTTTCGTGTGTTTTCTACGTCACCATTGTTTGGATGTTGTTCTTGTGTGAGGTTATTTACAAAAAAAAAATCACACTGAAACACCTCTTCTCTGTCCGCCCTCTGTGATCCTAGTCTAGCAAGTTGGTGTATTATATTACTTTCCATCATGTGCGTTGGTATGCATATGTGGTGCCTGTTATATCTTAGTATTGCTGGTGCTTGGTATATATCACTCACTAATTTTTTTTTCTATATGAAACTTAGTCGCATGTATGGCGTATTGGATTGGCAGCCTGTAACCCTCCTTACTAAGGCCTCTGTTTGGTATGACCTTTGACTAGTCAATCTTGTGCTACCTCTTTAGTTTACATATTACAAAAAAAAAACAAAAAAAACAAAGAAATAATGATTCTTCAGAGACTCATGTGCTTCAGTAAAAACATCAAAAGACAAGGGAAAAATCCTTCACTCCAAAGAGGTATACGAACATGAGCTTGGATTTAAAGAAGGGTCATTTTGGTCCTAGTGGCACTCGATTTGACTACCACTCTATGCGTTCAGTAAGTTCTTGAGTTTGAACTTCATCTTAATGCTTAATTCAACCTATAATTTGAGATCTTAAGTTTCATTTTATTGAGCACAAATGTTTTTCACGTAAGACCGAGCTATACTTAGATATTAATATTCATCTCATTTATGCCATAATGCATTCATGTGGGTGATATGTTTCCATTTCCACTACTCTCTAGGTATCATTGGGTTGTGTACATTGCTTGAGTAGTGTTTGGGTGTCTTCCAGTCTATTTACGTTCGACTTATGTCCGATTGTCGTTCGAACATTTTTTTTCCAGAACCAGTTCGTTCTCCATTTTATTTTCATTTGAACTCATCTTTGCCGAGGTCAGGCGTTTGAATTGCGTTCTATATCCATTCAAACACCTGCTGGGTATTTATTTTCACATTTCTCTTTGTACGTTCGCACGCCTCTCTCTCTCTCCTCAGCCATTTTTTTTCTCTTCACCTCTCATTCCTCCTCATTTCCAACACTAGATAGAGTATTGTGTTCATAATCCTCGTTTATTTCGGACTCCTCAGCATTTGCAAGGTAATTCCTCCACCTTATATCACCTTTTAGGGATTTCATAACTTATATTAGGGATTTCAAATATTATGCTTGGGATTTCAAATCAGAGGTTTCTGGGATATTATCTATATGTGTTTTGTGTGCCCGCTGACTTTATTCCTGGTATTATTGAGATTTCATGTCTCTTGCTTGCCATTTTCTCATTTTGGAGTCATCGGTATTCGAACGAGCATGAACACTATTCGAATGGCCATCACACAACTGTGTCCACTTTCATCAGTTTTCCTTCTCGGTCCATCCATTTCTCCTCGCATCTTGAACATTGCTTTTATTTGTTTTCTTTTGTGTCCTAGATGCCTAAAAAGATAATCGTCTTTAAAAAGCGTTATCAGAACTCTGTTCTTCGGGATCGCTTTCGCAGCTCCACTGCTCAACGCCTCTATGAAGAATATTTCTCTCAGCGCAATCCCTGTCTGTAACATAATGTGTTAGAGGATTCGGGGGTTACAACAATGTTGTTTACTAGGGGTTGGGACTCGCTTCTCTCTGGCTTTATTGGGCATTATGCCACCCTCGTCTAAGAGTTCTATGCTACCATTGAGGTAATTAATCCTACTTTATTTACTGTATTTATTGGTGGGCACCATCTGGCTATTGATTCTCCAGTACTGTCTCGCGTCATCGCCATTCCAAGGTGGACTATCCTCAGTACACCTGGCAGCCTGGTCATGGTCCCTCTGATCATATGATCCTTGATGTTGCTTCTGGCCACCATCGTCTTTTCATAGGTGGCACTATAGTTGTTGCTACTCTCTTGCCGTATTATCAGCTGCTGAACCGAATTGTGTGTCACAACTTGTGGCCTAAGTCTCATGTCAACATGCAGCCCATCTCGAAGATTGCCTTTCTATATACCATTGAGCATGGGTTTTCTATTGATATAATTTACTGTTGGGTTCTCTAAGAACAACCTAGGATCTATTAAGCATAAAAGATGTGTGAATGAACAAAGTAAGATAGCGGAAATTATACTCACTTTGATCGGTTATAGGATGTGTAGAAAATAAAATTTTTGCTCTCTTTGAAGTTGTTCCAAGCTCCTCCAAAGTTGTGTATCAAGCTCCAAGCTTTGATCTAAGGATTCCAAACTATTGGGAAAGGTTTCCCTATAACTTTTGTATGATTCTTTGTGTGCTAGCAATGGAGAACTTTGCAACAAAATTCCCCTTGTTATTCCCTGTGACTCTCGGCCAAGCCAAGATTTTGGTGTTGGATAATATGACCCATAGCGTCACTATTTGTACAGATCACGGTGTTGTTGTACAAATTAACTATGTGACAAGGAAATTGCACTCTCATTATTTGTGATTAAATCACCATAAATGTATAAATGAAGAGAGGTCCATATGATTAGTTCCTGGATTGAGATGATATGAGACAGTATCAGTCCACGAAGGATTAATCATTAAATATCCCTAGCCGGAGTATTATCGAGACTGGACATCGATAATGCGGAATAGGCTAGTATTGCACTTGTGCGTGTTGTGAGGGCACAACGACATAGTTCTCATATATATATAAGTATTGGATACTTATGCAAGTGCGATAGGAGGTCGTGTTTCACCGATGGTACGGGAAACAGCTTCGCTCTGGATAGACCCCTCGGAATCCCATTGGTATTATGACTATGTGTCTATGGGAGGCCGAAATCAAGGTAGGTGTGTATAGTCTTAACCTGAGACTTGCATCGCTAATACTTGCGATAATCTGTAGACTTTGGTCTTGGTGGTACAGGGCTTTAACCGGTTCTGTGTACACCATTTCTGGGTTTATCAGAGAGTCGTAGTGTATTGGGTGTGATGTCAAGACGGAAGTATCACTTCAGTTATATTGGAGATGATGTCACGCAGGATACGGTACTAGTGCTCTTAAGTGTTGCGCAACCAATCGGGATATTGTGACCAGGTCATAAATATCCGATTATAGAGACTAGTTACAAGACATCCGACATGTGCTTCGGACGGGGCAGACACTTATCCAGTCTCAGCCCTAGCATGTGACTATCCGATACTGGGCCGATATACACAATACTACGGTATACTACGCTTGATACAGATCTATATATTCCTGTAAGAATATTTCTGGAGAATTGGGTAGGCATGGTGTTGGAGTTCAATCAAGTCCCAAGATCAACAAATCATGCACAAAAAACGCATATGAACACATCAAAGGAGGTGCGGAATATACTCATTGAATTCGGTTGTTTGATGAAATGAACACAAGTTGCGTTTTTGCTTCCTCCAAGCTCACGGCAACAGCTCTCCAAGGCAGTTGGCTGCTCGGTTTGGACTGGTTTGGTTCCTCCAAGAATCGGCCATGCATGGACTCCATTGAGCTCAAGCTTCAAGCTTCAAAATAAAATAAAACCAAGCTCATGAGACACTTCCCTATCACCTATGTATCACTCATGGTGTGCTAGCACTAAGCCTTCTTCAATTTGCTTCTCAAAATTTCGGTGAAACCAGAAAAATCAAGAAGAAAATCGGCAGTGAAGCCGTGAAGATGAGGAGAAGAAATGAGAGGGAAAAGAGAAACCGTATGCCCTGCATGTTGGAGAGAGAGAGGACCGATAATGATAGTAAAAAGGAAAAGAAGTAATATATATTATTTCATTATTTTCAAAAAATAAATAAAACATATATATATAATTCCAACCTTTTCATATTCCACTCCTTTACTTTTTACTTTAAGTCACATCACATCACTTTAATAAAGTGACATTGTCAAGTCACATCACTCAAAGTGACAATTGATTTGACGCATGATGTGACAAACGATTTGACGCTTGATGTTGACTCGCGTGCCGCGCTCGAATTCGAAATCGAAATGCGAATGCGCTCGCAATCACTCTCGGGCTCGGGTTTGCTAATTCCAATTAAAGAATTTTCCGTCGCGTCGTAATTAAATGATTACGCCTAGCGAAATCACTATTCACGTCGCTAACGAATTAATTCTAAATTAATTCGTTCGCCCGAATTAAAATCTAATTTTAATTCCGCGTCAAAATCCATTTCGATTAATATATCGAATATATTAATTTATCGATTAATTCCAAATTAATCGTTCTCTCTCTTTAATTAATATTTTATCCCAGATAAAATATCTCCGCAAATAATCCCAGATTAAGTTTCTCTCTCATCGAATTAATCCCAGATTAATTCTATCTCTCTCTTCTAATAATCCCAGATTAATCAAAGTGCGAGTCATACGTCATCGGTGAATCTTCAGGAAGCGACCCATAGAGCTCCGGATATGTTGGCAGTAAATACGGTTATCGGACTATCCGAACACGTAAGTACCACCTCGTGCTACGTTTGTACCGATTTACAAGACAAGGTTGGCTTCTAGCAAAGCGCCATGCCTACCCAATTCTCCAGAAATATTCTTACAGGAATATATAGATCTGTATCAAGCGTAGTATACCGTAGTATTGTGTATATTGGCCCAGTATCGGATAGTCACGTGCTAGGGCTGGGGCTGGATAAGTGTCTGCCCCGTCCGAAGCACATGTCGGATGTCTGGTAACATAGTCTCTATAATCGGATATACATGACCTGGTCACAATATCCCGATTGGTTGCGCAACACTCAAGAGCACTAGTACCGTATCCTGCGTGACATCAACTCCAATATGACTGAAGTGACACTTCCGTCTTGACATCACACCCAATACACTATTACTCTCTGAAACCCAGAAGTGGTGTACACAGACCCGTTTAAAGTCCCCTACCACCAAGACCAAAGTCTATCGATTATCGTAAGTATTAGCGATGTAAGTCTCAGGTTAAGACCATACACACCTACCTTGATTTCGGCCTCCCATAGACACATAGTCATAATACCAATGGGATTCCGAGGGGTCTATCCAGAGCGAAGCTGTTTCCCGTACCATCGGTGAAACACGACCTCCTATCGCACTTGCATAAGTATCCAATACTTATTATATGAAGAACTATGTCGTTGTGCCCTCACAACGCACACAAGTGCAATACTAGCCTATTCCGCATTATCGATGTCCAGTCTCGATAATACTACGGCTAGGGATATTTAATGATTAATCCTTTGTGGACTGATATTGTCTCATATCATCTCAATCCAGGAACTAATCATAAGACCTCTCTTCATTATATATCTATGGTGATCTAATCACAAATGATGAGAGTGCAATTTCCTTATTACATAGTTAATTTGCTACAACAACACAATGATCTGTGCAAATAGTGACGCTATGGGTCATATTATCCAACAATCTTCCACTTGGCACATAGCCAGTCACTCGAGTGTCTAACACCCGAACTATGTACAATTCGCTCAAATTGCTGAGGAAGGTTTTCGTCAGCGGATTTGCTTAATTATCGTCTGACGCGATTTACACGATCATCACATCGCCACGATGTATGATCCGAACGAATCAGATGATATAGAAGTATATATCTGGATCGTCGATGAGACCTTTAATTTTAGCCTGTGCTGACGCCTAGCTCAGCTGCTAACAGAATTATATCTAATCTAATTAGATTTATTATCGATCCAAATGGCTTCTATTGCTGCCTCAGCTGCAGCAATAATCCGCATTTGTTGTTAATTCGGCAACAGTTATCTTGCTCGGAAGATTTCCAGCTCACTGTCCCAGTGTTCAAACTTTATAGTACCGCAGTATTTACCGGTTTGGAAACTTGCAACAGTGATCCCAGTCACTTCAAGTTCTCCATCTCCATAGTTTAAGACAACATCTTTAGTTCTCTCAGATACTAACAGATGTTCTTTAATCTTCAATCCAGTGACTATCACTTGGATTGACCCGATAGTGACTCCATATGCTCAAAGCGTATGAGACACCAATATAAGTACATTTTAAATGTACAATTTCTCAGAGAGTGTTACCAACTCCAAATCTAGCCCAGTAGATCTTTATTCCTTGAATAAAGGTTGTTACTCCCCAGAATTCTACGGAGAATTTCTTATGAAAGCCAAGCTTTCACCGATTGTTTTATGGGAATTTCATTGTCAGTGCCCTCTCTCCCACTAAGCTCCTTATATACACAAGAATTATTTCGTTTTGAGTCAAATCATAAACTATTATGATTATTTCAAAACGTCAGTTCCAAGAACCTCATGCTTGCTTCAATCCAAACATGGATCGAATAACCGGTAAACCTTGTTTGTCGGTTATACAAAATCGTCAGGATGTTGAAAGCATCCTCCAAAAGGTTTCCTTTTCAGGAAAGCGATTTTGATCTGCAACTGACATATTTCATAAATGAAATATACAGTTCAACAAGCATCTTCAAAATGGATTTACCATGGCAACAGGTAAAAGGTTGAATCTTTATTAACATAATGTTGATAACGATACCTTTCCGTCAAAAGCCTAGCTTTGTACGTTGGTATGTTGCCATCCATGTATGTCTTCTTTGAAGACGTTTAATGTACCATAGGCACAATGCTTATGGTACAACAACTAGTATCCAAAATAGTTGTTATACATGGAATCCATTTCGGATTCATGGCACTTTGCCATAACAGAGAGTCGATACCTCGTATCACTTCCTCTAAACGTAGTCGGATGGTACACCTCCATAAGATTGACATCTTAATGAGGTTAGATCAGAAACCCATACCCCAGGTTGTTTTCTGACTCTATCCGATCTACGAAGTTTCTTGTGTATTTGAAGATTAATGGTATAGATTCATCATTGATGAACTGTTTGTGTGTTCCATTAAGGACTTCGTGCTTTGAATAGTATTACTCCGATTTTCATCGAGTATCACTATCCTCCCACTGACCACTGCATATCGGTATTTCACTCAGGAAAAACCGCATGGTGAGCAACAATCACATTGTTCTCATGTGAGATTTATAAGTACTATACTTATGGTTTCCTTTTCAGGATAACCTATATTGGCACTTATCCAATTTGGGTTCTAGTTTGGTATCATCCAAACGTTATGCCTAGCATACCCAAATTATCAGGAATGAGAAACCTTGTTTCTTCCCTGTTCATATCCTATATGATATCTGTCAAACAGATTATATGGAACCTTATTCTAAATAAGTTTTGCACTGTTAATACATATCCTGTTTGAAGGAAATGATAGCTCAGAGCGACTCGCGAAAAACCTAATCATGTCCAACAAAACTTGTTTTTTAGTTCTGACACACCGTCAATTGACGTGTCTCGGGAGGAGTCCTCATATGAAAGAATACCGTACTCTTTCATGTACGTATGAAACTTACTGCTTAAGTTTTACCAATACGGTCTTACCGTAGCGGCATAATACTACAGCCGATCTGTTTGTATACTTCATGTCGAAACTCAAAGTTTCGTATTTGTGTTCTTCAAAAGAAACACATAACCATAACGTGATGCCACATCCGTTAAGGTCACGAAATATTCATGTACACATCTAGCCAAGCTAGATATGGGCCCACTTACTTCACCATGAATAGGGTTTACAGATCGGTGGCCTTTACACTATTACCTAGTAATAGTATTTTAGGTACTTTACCTAGTAAACTAGATTCGTAGACCTTATTTGAATAGTCAAATCAGTCCTAGTACCCACTCTTCAAAAGTGTGGATATACGAGTCTCGTTAAATTGTGTCCTAGACAACAATGCCACAAATAAGTCTCTATTGATCAAATCAATTTGAGCTATTTATTTGTCATTTTATATGCTTGATATTTTATTTATATTCAAAATATAAATTCTGTTATTTACATCTAATGTATTTATCTCAGTATCATCTTTATATAATAAAACACTTTAGTGTTTTAGAATATAAAGGTTCACACCGCAGTGGTTAAACACTGATAAAGAGATAATGTTTCTAGTCAAACTAGTTACATTATAACAGTTCCTAATTTAAGTACACACCCAAAGGGTAGTTCCTAAACTTAGGTATCTACGGTCGAAACAGCGACTTTCGTCCCGTTTCCGATTCGCAGAGTAATCTCAGCTTGAAGTCAGTATCCTGCTCAAAGCAGATTCTGAACATCAATACATATATATTATGTACCATACTAAGTATTTAAAATCTAATTTCAATACTAGCTGTGAACATAACTAAGACAACATTTTTAAAGTTAGAGCCTCGCCCTTTCTTTAATTCCTTCGTGTCTTCCATATCCAAATGGCAGTCACTTTGGTATATGTCAATTATCCTTTTCAATATTTTAGGAACCTTAGGCAAGCCTTGGGTTTTAGAATATCGAAACGATGTGCACCTCGTGCTACATCCCCAATTGCAAACTTTGACTTATCTCCTCTAGAATAGTCAATTAATTCTTCAAGAATTATAAATTGCAATTTTAATACTTCTTAAATCTAAAATTAGATTTATGACAAGTATATTAAATTAAGCATTAAAGTCATCATCACTTAAATCTTCCAAAGATTTTATGCTCTACTTATTTTGCTTAATTTTTGGCGTAAGGTATAATAAGTTATTTTATCAAATAAAGTAACCTATTATGTATTCCCAATTTGAAAATTAAATCATTTAAAATATTTTAATCCCAGATTATATTTTAAATATCCTTCTTTTCAATTTTATCTTGATTACAATAGTCCAACTATTTAATCAACGATTAGTGGTACTATTTATTATAATGATTATAATAGTCCAACTATATAATCAAATATAATCCAAATTAATTAACCTCAATTACATTGATTACTATAATCCAATTATAAAATCAACTGTAAACTGAAATTAATTAATTCAAATATATTGATTAATATAATCCAATTATATATAATCAACTATAATACAGTCCAACTGTTTTTAAAACAACATAAAAATATTAGTCCAACTAATACTTTTGATTAATATGACGAATAAAATAAAATGAGCGTGTTTAGCGAGTATTCGAATGAATGTTGCAAATTCAATACTTGCCTCCCACTATTTTTCGTCGAGTCTCTAACCCTCTGTGGAGTACTCGGGAAACCGTGTTTCCTAGTGGGCTAGGATCCCGTTAAATAACACACAACCTTGACTTTGGCCAATAAAAGCTGTATGCTATTTAACTTAGGTAGATCTCTATGATCAATTGGATCTCATCCAATTCCTAGATCCGGTTAGGTGGACATCCAAGTCCGAAACATATGTCTAATATATGCTTATATATCGAATATATACCCTACCCGTTTTCCTCTGAATCAACTAGGCCTTGGCTTTGGCCAAAAACAAACCTAGTGATCCCAGTCAAGCGTGGACCCATTGACAGGGAAGCTTCGTAATCAAATGTCTATGGACAAAAGTGGTCTTGACTTTGGTCAAAAACAAACACAACTTGGACACGACACCGATATATAACAAACCTCGTGATTAAAGCACAACTTTGACTGACAAGGGCTTGACTTTGGTCAAAAACAACCCCTGACAATCTCCGATCTTGAGCAAGAATCACTCAATGGAAGGAAATGACGCTTGATATTTAACGAGGGTTTTTCGCGTGCAAATTGGCTACCAATTTAATTATCTTTCTTAAGGTCTCATCATCATACACCCTTAAACATGCATTCTAAATACATAATAAAGCGTATATGAAAATAAATAATAATGATATGCGGATGGATACTTTACATTGATCCTAGATCAAATCTCTCCCTTTCTCACTCAAGCTAGCACTTGTACTACTTCTTCTACCCGTTACCTACACTTCTAAAGAAACTCATCATATACATAGAGGGGAATAGGAGAAGAGAATACAATGAAATAGGAGATAAGGCTGGACACGCAGGTCCAATTAATAAATCAAATTTATTACAATTTCCAAAATCGCCCCACCCGGCTAATATCCATCCGATATACATTATTCAAACATCACAACCATGTATTCATACAAGCATGTTATCAATCAATCAATCAAATTAATTAATCTTGATAATTAGTGATCATCCAATGTTCAAACAAATTTGATTTTGTTCGAGTCAAACTCGTATTGCGAACACGTACTCAAAGTACGATTTCTACTAATTAAATTAAATTACATGATTAAATCCAATTTAATACGTATTTAATTCTAATTCATTATTTAATTCCAAATTAAATATTACACTTTAAAATAAACCTTTACGACTTAAATTCCAAATTTAATCGTTACGGGTCTCAAAGCCCGATAATATCCAATATTAATTTAATTAAAGTCCAATGGGCTTTTAATTAATTTCTTGAGGCGTGGACTTTTGGTCAACTCGGGTCAAACCCGCAACCAAAGTCCAATCCGGGAGTTACCCCCCAGCCTAAGCCTTTAAATTAATTTTGGCCCATTAGGCCCAATTAAATAATTAAGGTCCATTAAGTCATAATTGGACCTTTTGAATTCGGTTTTGGGCCTAATTGGATCCAACCAATTTTGCCTAACCCAACTTTGTTACAACAAAGCTCAAAAGCCCAATTACAACCTAACAAGCCCAATTTCCAAAATCAAGCCCAAATTAATTAACTTATAAAATTCCAAATTTCACAATTAATTAACCTAAGTGTAATACACAATCAATTACCCAATTAACATTTCTAAAACATCAATTAGCCTAACTAATCATGCACTTTAACAACCAAATAGTGTCCAACACAATTCAATAAAATCAAACCCAATTAACATGCTTTCAAGTCTCGGCAATTAGGGGTTTTTCAATTCGATTCGGTTTCAATCCAATTGAGTCCACAATCTTAATTTCCCAAATCAATTCAATTCATCCAATGAATCAAACAACAAAATCACAATGAATTTCATGTCCATAAAGATTCGGCCAAGCCACTTTAAAAGGGAAAAATGTTCCAACAAAATTCAATCCAATTGAACTTCAAAACAACATTAACCAATTGTTTTAAGTCATCCAATGATCAAACAAAACAAAATTACCAAGACATTAGGGTTATGCAATTTTCGGCCAAGCCTCCAATTTGGGGAAATTGAATCCAATCCAATTTCATGAAATTGATCACACACAATCTCAATTAAACATGTTCTAAGCATACTTAAACATCCAATTCAATTAAACATGCTCAAACACATTTTACCCAATTTCAAGTTTCATGTTCAACCTAAAGAATTGGGGAAAATTGATCTAATCCAATTTTCTTGAATTGATCATGCACAACTTCAATTCAACCTCATTCAAGCATACTTCATCAAACAATTCAACCAAATCATGCCTAAATCGAGTTTACCCAAATTAAAGTTTTGACCAAAAATAAGCAAATTGGGGAAAATCAATCCAATCAATTTTTTATCAAATTGATTACATATAACTCAAATTAGATCATATATAAGCATTCTTAAACAATCAATTTGTCAGAATCAAGCTAAAATCAAAAAGCCCCAAATTTGCTCAAGAACCCTAATTCGGTTTTCATGCATCAAAAGCTCAAGATACCATTGTTGGAGTTCAATCAAGTCCCAAGATCAACAAATCATGCACAAAACGCATATGAACACATCAAAGGAGGTGCGGAATATACTCACATTGAATTCAGTTTTGATGAAATGAACACAGTTGCGTTTTTGCTTCCTCCAAGCTCACGGCAACAGCTCTCCAAGGCAGTGGGCTGCTCGGTTTGGACTGGTTTGGTTCCTCCAAGAATCGGCCATGCATGGACTCCATTGAAGCTCAAAGCTTCAAGCTTCAAAATAAAACCAAGCTCATGAAGACACTTCCCTATCACCTATGTATCACTCATGGTGTGCTAGCACTAAGCCTTCTTCAATTTGCTTCTCAAAATTTCGGTGAAACCAGAAAAATCAAGAAGAAAATCGGCAGTGAAGCCGTGAAGATGAGAGAAGAAATGAGAGGGAAAAGAGAAACTGTATGCCCTGCATGTTGGAGAGAGAGGACCGAATAATGATAGTAAAAAGGGAAAAGAAAAAGTAATATATATTATTCATTTATTTTCAAAAAATAAATAAAACATATATATATATATTCCAAACTTTTCATATTCCACTCCTTTACTTTTTACTTTAAGTCACATCACATCACTTTAATAAAGTGACATGTTGTCAAGTCACATCACTCAAAGTGACAATTGATTTGACGCATGATGTGACAAACGATTTGACGCTTGATGTGACTCGCGTGCCGTGCTCGAATTCGAAATGCGAATGCGCTCGCAATCACTCTCGGGCTCGGGTTCGCTAATTCCAAATTAACGAATTTTCCGTCGCGTCGTAATTAAATGATTACGCCTAGCGAAATCACTATTCACGTCGCTAACGAATTAATTCTAAATTAATTCGTTCGCCCGAATTAAAATCTAATTTTAATTCTGCGTCAAAATCCAATTTCGATTAATATATCGAATATATTAATTTATCGATTAATTCCAAATTAATCGTTCTCTCTCTTTAATTAATATTTTATCCCAGATAAAATATCTCCGCAAATAATCCTAGATTAATTTTCTCTCTCATCGAATTAATCCCAGATTAATTCTATCTCTCTCTTCTAATTAATCCCAGATTAATCAAAGTGCGAGTCATACGTCATCGGTGAATCTTCAGGAAGCGACCCATGAGATCTCCGGATATGTTGGCAGTAAATACGGTTATCGGACTATCCGAACACGTAAGTACCTCGTGCTACGTTTGTACCGATTTACAAGACAAGGTTGGCTTCTAGCAAAGCGCCATGCCTACCCAATTCTCCAGAAATATTCTTACAGGAATATATAGATCTGTATCAAGCGTAGTATACCGTAGTATTGTGTATATTGGCCCAGTATCGGATAGTCACGTGCTAGGGCTGGGGCTGGATAAGTGTATGCCCCGTCCGAAGCACATGTCGGATGTCTGGTAACATAGTCTCTATAATCGGATATACATGACCTGGTCACAATATCCCGATTGGTTGCGCAACACTCAAGAGCACTAGTACCGTATCCTGCGTGACATCAACTCCAATATGACTGAAGTGACACTTCCGTCTTGACATCACACCCAATACACTATTACTCTCTGATAAACCCAGAAGTGGTGTACACAGAACCCGTTTAAAGTCCCCTACCACCAAGACCAAAGTCTATCGATTATCGTAAGTATTAGCGATGTAAGTCTCAGGTTAAGACCATACACACCTACCTTGATTTCGGCCTCCCATAGACACATAGTCATAATACCAATGGGATTCCGAGGGGTCTATCCAGAGCGAAGCTGTTTCCCGTACCATCGGTGAAACACGACCTCCTATCGTACTTGCATAAGTATCCAATACTTATATATATGAGAACTATGTCGTTGTGCCCTCACAACGCACACAAGTACAATACTAGCCTATTCCGCATTATCGATGTCCAGTCTCGATAATACTACGGCTAGGGATATTTAATGATTAATCCTTTGTGGACTGATACTGTCTCATATCATCTCAATCCAGGAACTAATCATAGGGACCTCTCTTCATTTATATATCTATGGTGATCTAATCACAAATGATGAGAGTGCAATTTCCTTATTACATAGTTAATTTGCTACAACAACACAATGATCTGTGCAAATAGTGACGCTATGGGTCATATTATCCAACACATGGCACTTTGCTAGAAGCCAACCTTGTCTTGTAAATCGGTATAAACGTAGTACGAGGTACTTACGTGTTCGGACAGTCCGACGATCGTATTTACTGCCAACATATCCGGAGATCTCATGGGTCGGTTCCTGAAGATTCACCGATGACGTATGACTCGCACTTTGATTAATCTGGGATTAATTAGAAGAGAGAGATAGAATCAATCTGGGATTAATTTGATGAGGGAGAAAATTAATCTGGGATTAATTACGGAGATATTTTATCTCGGATAAAATATCGTTAAAGAGAGAGAACGATTAATTTGGAATTAATCGGTAAAATTAATATATTCGATATATTAATCGAAATTAGATTTCGACGCGGAATTGAAATTGGATTTTAATTCGGGTGAACGAATTAATTTAGAATTAATTCGTTAGCGACGTGAATAGTGATTTCGCTAGGCGTAATCATTTAATTACGACGTGACGGAAAATTCGTTAATTTGGAATTAGCGACCCGAGCCCGAGAGTGATTGCGAGTGCATTCGCATTTCGAATTCGAGCGCGGGACGCGAGTCACATCAAGCGTCAAATCGTTTGTCACATCATGCGTCAAATCAATTGTCACTTTGAGTGATGTGACTTGACAACATCTCACTTTATTAAAGTGATGTGATGTGACTTAAAGTAAAAGTAGAAATGATGGAAAGCTTTATTGCTTTTATTTTTTGACTTTTGAATAAAAGTAATATATATGTTTTATTTAATTTACTTGGTAAATGAAATAAATATATATATTAAATCTTTTCTCTCTCTCACATGCAAGATACGGTTTCCTCATTTTCCCTCTCTTTTCCTCTCATCTTCTTCACGGCTTCACTGCCGATTTTCTTCTTGATTTTTCTGGTTTCACCGAAATTTTTGAGAAGCAAATTGAAGAAGACTTAGTGCTAGCACACCATGAGTGATACATAGGTGATAGGGAAGTGTCTTCATGAGCTTGGATTTAATTTTTGAGCTTGAAGCTTTGAGCTTCAATGGAGTCCATGCATGGCCGATTCTTGGAGGAACCAAACCAGTCCAAACCGAGCAGCCCACTGCCTTAGAGAGCTGTTGCCGTGAGCTTGGAGAAGCAAAAACGCAACTTGTGTTCATTTCATCAAAACCGTTCAATGTGAGTTATGATTCCGCACCTCCTTTGATGTGTTCATATGCGTTTTTTATGCTTGATTTGTTGATCTTGGGACTTGATTTAACTCCTACATTTAGAATAGGGAGAGTGATTTGGGCGTGAATGAGAAGAGAGGAGAGAGTGAGTGACTTGAGTGAAAAAGTTGTATATGATTTTCCAAAAATCAAAAATGTCATATACCAAAATCATATTTGGTAAAAAGTCACACAAATCAATCAAGTTGAGTGTAAAATAAGTCATCACCAACTCACCAAATTCCATCACCAAAAAATGATGAGAATGAAAAGTGATGTGACTTGTGGGCCCCACTTGAATTCAAAATCTGAGTGGGCCCGCAAACATATCCCGGGCTCTGGTTCGTTAATTCCGAATTAACGAATTTTCCATTGCGACGTAATTAAATCAAATTTAATTAAATAATTATGCCTAGCAAAATTACTATTAAAGTCGCTCGCGAATTAATTCTAAATTAATTCGTTCGCCCGAATTAAAATCCAATTTTAATTCCGTTATGAAATCTAATTTCTTTTAATATATCGAATATATTTTTTTATCGATTAATTCCGAATTAATCGTTCTCTCACTTCTAATTGAATTTTATCCCAGAGAAATTCTTGCCGTAATTAATCCTAGATTAATTTTCTCTCTCTTATAATTAATCCTAGGTTAATTATGTTTGAGTCATACGTCATCGGTGAATCTTCAGGAAGCGACCCAAGAGATCCCTGGATATGTTGGCAGTAAATACGGTCATCGGACTATCCGAATCGTGCGTACCCGGTACCACGTTCTTACCGATTTACAAGACATGGTTGGCTTCTAGCAAAACACCATGCCTACCCAATTGTCCAGAAATATTTTTTAAAGGAATATGTAATCTTTGCCAGGCGTAGTATACGTAGTATTGCGTATTACGATCCAGTATCGATATCACATGCTAGGCCTAGGGCTGGAATTGTGTCTGCCTCGTACGAAGCATATATCAGATCTCTAGTAACTAGTCTCTATAATCGGATAATAATGACCTAGTCATATTATCCCGATGACTGCAGTACTAATGAGTACTAGTTCTATATCCTACGTGATCATCATCTCCATATGACTGGAGTGATACTTCCATCTTGACATCACACCCAATACACTACGATTCTCAGTTTACCCAGAATAGGAGTACACAGAACCTGTTAAAGCCCCGGATGACCCAAACCAAAGTATACTGATTGTCGCAAGTATTAGCGATGCAAGTCTCAGGTTAAGACCAAATACACCTACCCTGATTCGGATTCCCATAGCCACATAGTCATACTACCAATGGGATTTCGAGGGGTCTATCCAGAGCGAAGCTGGTCCCGTACCATCGGTAAACACAACCTCCTATCACACTTGCATAAGTATCCAATACTTAAATATATGAGAACTATGCCGTTATGCTCCCACAACGCGCACAAGTGCAATACTAGTATATTCTGCATTATCGATGTCCAGTCTCGATAATACTACGACTATGGATATTTAATGATTAAACCTTAGTGGATTAATATTGTCTAATATCTTATTAATCTGGTACTAATCATATGGACTTTTATCATTTATGTATCTTTGTAATCCAATTACAATGATAAAAGAGCAATTTCTTTTGTCACATAGTTAATTTGTACAACAACGTAATGTTCTGTACAAATAGTGATGCTATGGGTCATAATTGTCCAAAAATCTCCCACTTGGCCTATAGGCAATCACTCAAGTGTCCTACACCTGAACTATGTACGGGTCACTCAAACATCTGCTGAGAAATAACTTTCGTCAGCGGATTTGCAATGTTATCATCTGATGCGTTTTATTTGATCATCACATCGCCACGATGTATGATCCGAACGAATCAGATGAATTAGTCGAAGTACATACTTGGATCATTGATGAGACCATGATTCCTTTGCCTGTGCTGTAGTATAGCTCAGCTGCTAACAGAACTACTCCTAATCCAATTTGGATTATATAGATCCAAAATGCTTATTTTGCTTCCTCAGCTGCAGCAATGTTCCGCCTTTTGTTATTTATTCGGCAACAGTATCTTGCTTTGAAGATTTCCAACTCACTGTTCCGTTATTCAAACTAAATAGTACCCTTATTGCGACTTACAGTCTTTTTTTTTCGGTTTGGAAACTTACAACGGTGAACCCAGTCATTTCAATTTCTCATTCTCCATAGCTTAAGAAAGCATCCCTAGTTCTTCTAAGATACTTAAGGATGTTCTTAACATTAATCCAGTGACCATCACTTGGATTGGCCTGATTGTGACTCCATATGCTCAAAGCATATGAGACACCAGGTCGCGTACATAATTTTAATGTACGAGTTCTCAGAGAGGGTCAACAACTTTTAGATCTATCCAAGTAGATCCTTATTCCTAGAATAAATGTTGCCTCTCTCAAGTATTCCATGGAGAATTTTAATGAAAGCCAAGCTTTCACCGATTGTATTATGGGAATGCCATTTCCAAGAAATGATATGTCATCAATGTATAGGACATTCTTTGTCAGTGCCCTCCCACTAACCTTCTTATATACACAATAATCTTTACCGTTTTGAATGAAACCATATACCATTATGATCTTATCAAAACGTTAGTTCCAAGAATGCAATGCTTGCTTTAATCCATAAATGGATCGATTTAACTTGCAAACCTTATTTGCATGTTTCGGTACGACAAAACCTTCAGGGTGTTGTTAACATCCTCCAAAAGGTTTCCGTTCTAGGAAAATGGTTTTGACGTTCAGCTGCCATATTTCATAAATGAAACATGCAGCATTTGCAAGCATTATCCGAATGGATTTAATCATGGTAACATGTGAAATTTTGTTTTCATAATTGACACCATGTCATTAACGATACCCTTTCTGTATAAGCCTAGCTTTATACATTTGTATGTTGCCATCCATATATGTCTTCCTTGAAGACTCATACAGTACCAATAGGCACAATGCCTTCTGGTACATCAACCAGTGTCCAAACTTAGTTGGAATACATGGAATACATTTCGGACTTCATGGCACTTTGCCATAAAAGGAGCCGATACCTTGTATCACTTCCTCATACGTAGCCGGTTCGTCTTCCTCAATAAGATTGACATCTACATGAGGTGAGATCAGAAACCCATACCTCCCAGGTTGTTTTCTGACTCTCTTCGATCTACGCGGTTCTTGTGTATTCGAAGATTATGGTACAATTTCATCCCTGATGAACTGTTCATGTTCCGTTAAGGATTCTGTGCCAGGAATAATATCACTCTGATTTTCATCGAGTTCTACTTTCCTCTCACTTACCACTGCATATAGGAATTCCTCTTAGGAAAACCGCATGGAGAGCAACAATTACATTGTTCTCTTGTGAGTTGTATAAGTACTATACTTTGGTTTCCCTAGGACAACCCACAAATTAGGCACTTATCTGATTTGGGTTCTAGTTTGGTATCATCCAAACATATGCCCAGCATTCCCAAATCTTCAGGAATAAGAAAACCCGGTTTCTTTCCTGTTCATATCTAATATGAAGTCTGTCTAACAGATTTTTATGGAACCTTATTCAAAATAAGTATTGCACTGTTTAATGTGTATCCTTAGAAGGAAATTGGTAGCTTAGAGCGACTCACCATTAACCTTACTATGTCCGACAAAGTTCGGTTTCTCTGTTCGGACACACCGTCAAATTGAGGTGTTCCGGGAGGAGTCCATTATGAAAGAATAATATACTCTTTCAAGTAATCTTGAAACTTATATGTTTAAGTATTTTCACTATGGTCCAACCGTGATGTTTATTACTTTTGCCGATCTGTTTTTCTACTTCGTGTCGAAACTCTTTGAATTACTCAAAAGTTCTTGACTTGTGTTTCATAAGATATACATAACCGTAACGCGATGCCACATCCATAAAGGTTACGAAGTATTCAAATCCACCTCTAGCCTAGCTAGACATGGGCCCACTTACGTCACTATGAACAAGGGCAAACAGATCGGTGGCACTTGCACTTTTACCAAGTAAAAGGTGTTTTAGGCACTTTGCCTAACAAACTAGATTCGTAGATATCATTTGAATTAATATCAAATCCATCCTAGTACCTACTCGTCAAAAGTGTGGATATACAAGTCTTGTTTAATGTGTCCCAAATAACAATGCCACAAATAAGTATTATCTAATTAATTCAGTTTGAGCTATTGTTTGTCATATTATATGTTTGAGATTCATTTATATTCTAAATATAAATACTGTTATTCACATCTAATGTGTTTATCTCAATATCATATTTATAAACAAAACACTTAGTGTTCTAGAATATAAAGGTATACCCGCAACGAGTTATACTAGATATAGAGATTATGTTTCTAGTCAAACTAGGTATATTATAATAGTTTCCTAATTTAAGTACATGCCCCAAGGGCAGTTCCAAAACTTAGGTTTCTACGGTTAAAATAGCGAATCTCGTCTCGTTTCTGAGTCGTAGGTCGATCTCAAATGAAGTCAGTCTTCTGCTAATCAGCAGATTCTGCACATCAGTACATATTTATGTACCACATCTAGTATCAAAAATCTAGTTTTGAAACTAGTAGTGAATATGTTTATGACAAACATACTTGAAGCCGAAGCCTTGCCCCGCCTTCACTTCCTTCATGTCTGTCTTGTCCATACGGCAGTCACGCTTCCAGTGACCCCGTTTGCCACAGTTTAAGCAGACATCTTGGGATATGTCATTTGTCTTCCTAGAAGACTGTGACGATTTTGCCTTTGCCCATTTTAGAAGCTCTGGCTCTGCCTCCTTGAGCATAGCCATCAACTCTCCAAGAGTTTTCTCTTGGTTCATAATGAACATGCCCCAGCATTCGGGTAGAGACTATAAGATCAAATCTTTGGAAGTCTCAGCCACGTAGGTAATGCCCAACTAACCTAGTTGTTCGATGTCAACAATCATCTGCGACACCTAGTGCTCGTCAGATGTACCCTCTGACATACGCGAGCGAAAGAACATCTTTTGTAATTCGTACTTCTAAGATCTAAGGTTAGATCTATGAAGATCCTTTAATTTCAACATCATGGTATAAGGATCTAATTCTTAATTTTGACGACAAAATTAAAGAGTCATTGCAGCAAGCATAACAGATTGAGCACTAAAGTTATCATCCCCATGAGTCTTCCAAGACTCATGCTCTACTATTTGCTCAACTCCGACTCAGGCCCGAGAGGTTTCTCTATCAAATAGAATAACTTCTCAGTTCCCAGGATTATCCTGAGGTTCTATTCCCATTCTGAAAATTGGAGCCGTTTAAAGACATTTTCACTCAGGATTATGTCTTAAACATTAATTTTTCAGTTATCTTGATTCCAATAGTCCAATTATCCAATCAACGATTTCGGGTACAATCGAATATAATGATTACTATAGTCTAACTATATAATCAATTATAATTGATCAGTTATATTCAAATGTATTGATTATTATAATCCAATTATATAACCAACTACAAATGAAGTAGTTTGAATACTGTCCAACTGTTAAATTAAAACAACAATGAAATGAGCGCGTATTGGCAAGTATCTAAACGAAAATTACAAATTTAATACTTGCCTCCCACTATTTTTCGGCGAGCCTCTAACTCTTAGTGGAGTACTCGGGAAACCTAGTTTCCTAGTGGGCTAGGGTCCCGTTAAATAACACACAACCTTGACATTGGCCAACAAGTTGTATGAAACTTAACTAGGTAGATCTCTAAGATCAATTGGATCTCACCCAATTCCTAGATCCAGTAGGTGAACCTCCAAGTCCGAAACATATATCCAATATATGCTAATATATCCAATATATTCCCTAACTTTTTTCCTCTGAATCAACTAAGCTTTGGCTTTGGCTCAACAAGCTTAATGAAACCAGTTAAGCGTGACCCATTGACAGTGGGAAAGCTTCGTAATCGAGGCCGATGAACAATAAGTGACCTTGACTTTGGCCAACAAATCACAACTTGCCCAAGGCGTACGATATATAACAAAGCTTTCATGATTCAAACACATCCGCGATGGATAAAGGTCTTGACTTTGGCCAACAAACCAATGCCAATCTTGGATCTTGAGAGAGAATTATTCAATGGAAGGAAAAACGCTTAATATAAAATGAGGGTTTTTGTCACGATTTGGCAACTAATTTATTATCTTTAATTAGGTCTCATCATACACCCTTAAGCATGCATTCTAAAAGCATAATAAGGCGCGATGAATAAATTAATAATGATATGCGGATGGATATCTCACAAATTATTCCTAGAACAAATCACTTTATTTCCTCTCCCCGGCTAGCACTATTCTAACTTCTACCCAATTACATAATACTTCTAAAGAAACCTCATTTACATTGAGGGGAATTGGTGAGAAGAGAATTACAAAGAGTCGAGAGATAAAGGCTGGACACACATGTCCAATTTAATAAATTCTAAATTTATTACAACAATTTCCAAAATTGCCCTCACCCATCTAATATCCGTCTGATATACATTATTCATACAATACATCCATGTATTCACACAAAGCATGTTATTCAATCAATCTAATCCAATTAATTAATCTTTGAATTAAGTGATCATCCAATGTTCAAACAACGATTTGATTTGCGCGAGTCCAACTCGTTTAAGAATAAGTACTCAAAGTGCGTATTCTTGAATTATATCGAACTACAATTTTAAATCCAATTTAATTTGTATTCAATACTAATTCTTTATTTAATTCCAAATTAAATAATTACACTTTTAATGTGCCTTTGCGACGTAGATTCTAAATCTAATCTTAATGGGTCTCAAAGCTCAATTAACATCCAATGTCAATTTAATTAAAGTCCAATGGGCTTTTAATTAATTCATAAGGCATGGGCTTTGGCCAATATGGGTCAAACCCAAATGCCAAGGCCCAATAAAGGAATCACCCTATTTGCCATAAGATTAATTTCGGCCCATTAGGCCCAAATAAATATAAAAGGCCCATTAATTATATTTGGAATTTATGGAATGGTTTTAGGCCCATTTTGGATCCATTCCAATTTTCCTAAACCAACTTGGCCCAACCAAGCCCATTAGGCCCAAATACAACATCAATAGCCCAATTCCAAATTGAAGCCTAATTAATTAAATTCCAATATTCCAAATATCACAATTTATTTAATTAAAGTGTATTAGCCATAATTAATTAGTTAAATTAATATTTCCAAAACACCAATTACACTAATTAATCATGTTTTAATTAATCAACTTATGTCCAACACAAATTGAAGCAAAATCAATCCCAACATGCTTCCAATAGCTCACGGCAATATGGTAATTTTTTTCCATCAATTTTGATTTCAATCCAATTAAATCACAAATCAATTTATCCATGCATTTTAAACACATCCAATTGTCTAAAAAAAAAAAATCACCATTAGTTACAAATGGTCAATGCATTCGGCCAAGCCCTCAAATTTGGTGAAAATTAATCCAATCAATTTTTCATAAAATTAATCATGCATAACTCTTAGTTATCATTATCTAAGCATACTTAAACACTCAATTTGATTAAATCATGCTCCAAGCAAAAACACCCAAATTCAAGTATATAAACCCTAAGTCCATTTCATGCTTAATTTAGGCTCTAATACCAATTGTTGGGTTCTCTAAGAACAACCTAGGATCTATTAAGCATAAAAGATGTGTGAATGAACAAAGTAAGATAGCGGAAATTATACTCACTTTGATCGGTTATAGGATGTGTAGAAAATAAAATTTTTTCTCTCTTTGAAGTTGTTCCAAGCTCTTCCAAAGTTGTGTATCAAGCTCCAAGCTTTGATTTAAGGATTTCAAACTCTTGGGAAAGGTTTCCCTATCACATTTGTATGATTCTTTGTGTGCTAGCAATGGAGAAATTTGCAACAAAATTCCCCTTGTTCTTCCTTGTGACTCGCGGCCAAGCCAAGATTTTGGAATAGGGAGAGTATTTTTGGCGTGAATGAGAAGAGAGGAGAGAGTGAGTGACTTGAGTGAAAAAGTTGTATATAATTTACCAAAAATCAAAAATGTCATATACTAAAATCATATTTGGTAAATAGTCACACAAGTCAATCAAGTTGAGTGTAAAATAAGTCATCACCAACTCACCAAATTCCATCGCCAAAAAATGATGCGAATGACAAATGATGTGACTTGTGATGTGACTTGAATTCAAAATCTGAGTGGGCACGCAAACACATCCCGAGCTCGGGTTCGTTAATTCTCAATTAATAAATTTTCCGTTGCGACGTAATTAAATCAAATATAATTAAATAATTATGCCTAGCAAAATTACTATTAAAGTCGCTCGCAAATTAATTCTAAATTAATTCGTTCGCCCGAATTAAAATACAATTTTAATTCCGTTATGGAATCTAATTTCTTTTAATATATCGAATATATTATTTTATTGATTAATTCCGAATTAATTGTTTTATCTCTTCTAATTGAATTTTATCCCAGATAAATTCTTGTCGTAATTAATCCCAGATTAATTTTCTCTCTCTTATAATTAATCTTAGATTAATTATGTTCGAGTCATACGTCATCGGTGAATCTTCGGGAAGCGACCCAAGAGATCCCTGGATATGTTGGCAGTAAATACGGTCATCGGACTATCCGAATACGTGCGTACCCGCTACCACGTTCTTACCGATTTACAAGACATGGTTGGCTTATAGCAAAGCACCGTGCCTACCCAATTCTCCAAAAATATTCTTTAAAGGACTATGTAATCTTTTTCAGGCGTAGTATACGTAGTATTGAGTATTACGATCCAGTATCGATATCACATGCTAGGCCTAGGGCTGGAATTGTGTCTACCCCGTACGAAGCATATATCGGATCTATAGTAACTAGTCTCTATAATCGGATAATCATGACCTAGTAATATTATCCCGATGACTACAGTACTAAAGAGTACTAGTTCTGTATCCATATGACTGGAGTGATACTTCCATCTTTGATATCACACCCAATACACTACGATTCTTAGTATACCCAGAAGAGGCGTACACAGAACCTGTTAAAGCCCCAGACGACCAAAACCAAAGTATACTGATTGTCGCAAGTATTAGCGATGCAAGTCTCAAGTTAAGACCAAATACATCTACCCTGATTTAGATTCCCATAGAGATATAGTCATACTACCATGAGATTCCGAGGGGTCTATCCAGAGCGAAACTGTTCCCGTACTATCGGTAAACACAACCTCCTATCACACTTGCATAATGTTGGACAATTATGACCCAAAGCGTCACTATTTGTATAGATCATGGTGTTGTTGTACAAATTAACTATGTGACAAAGGAGATTGCTCTCTTATCATTTGTGATTAGATCACCTAGATATATAAATGATAGGAGGTCCCTATGATTTGTTCATGGACGGAGAATGATATGAGACAGTATCAGTCCACGAAGGATAAATCATTAAATATCCATAGTCAGAGTATTATCGAGATCGGACATCGATAAATACGTAAAAGACTAGTATTACACTTGTGCGCGTTTATAAGGGCACAACGACATAGTTCTCATATATTTGGGTATAGGATACTCATGCAAGTGTAATAGGAGGTTGTGTTTTACCGATGGTACGGGAAACAGCTTCGCTCTGGATAGACCCTGCGGAATTCCATTGGAAGTATGACTATGTGTCTATGGGAGTCTGCAATCAGGGTAGGTGTATTTGGTCTTAACCTGAGACTTGCATCGCTAATACTTGCGACAATCAATATACTTTGGTTGCGGTCGTCCAAGACTTTAACAGGTTCTGTGTACGCCAATGCTGGGTATATTGAGAATCGTAGTGTATTGGGTGTGAGGTTAAGACGGAAGTATCACTCCAGTCATATGGAGATGATGGTCACATAGGATACGGAACTCATTCTCTTAAATGCTCGAGCTATCAAGATATTATGATTAGGTCATGTATATTCGATTATTGAGACTAGTTACCAGACATCCGATATGTGCTTCGTACGGGGCAGACACAATTCCAGCCCCAGGCCTAGCACGTGATCATCCGATGCTGGATCGACATACACAATACTACGTATACTACGCCTGATATAGATCACATATTCCTATAAGGATATTTCTGGAGAATTAGGTAGGCATGACGCTTTGCTGGAAGCCAACCTTGTCTTGTAAATCGGTATAAACGTAGTACGAGGTACTTACGTGTTCGGATAGTCCGACGACCGTATTTACTGCCAACATATCCGGGGATCTCATGGGTCGCTTCCCGAAGATTCACCGATGATGTATGACTCGCACTTTAATTAATCTGGGATTAATTTGATGAGAGAGAAAATTAATCTGGGATTAATTACGGAGATATTTTATCTGGGATAAAATATTAATTAAAGAGAGAGAACGATTAATTTGGAATTAATCGATAAAATAATATATTTGATATATTATACGAAATTGGATTTCGACGCGGAATTAAAATTAGATTTTAATTCGGGCGAATGAGTTAATTTAGAATTAATTCGTTAGCGACGTGAATAGTGATTTCGCTAGGCGTAATCGTTTAATTACGTCACAATGGAAAATTCGTTAATTTAAAATTAGCGAACCCGAGCCCGAGATTGTTTGCGAGCGTATTCGTATTTCGAATTCGAGTGCGGCACGCAAGTCAAATCAAGCGTCAAATCGCTAGTCACATCAAGCGTCAAATCACATGTCACTTTGAGTGATGTGACAATTTGATTGATTGATTAAGTGATTGATGTGGTAGTTGAAAAACATTAATGGGTTTTTCCTTTTTGAATTTTAATAATTGTAAAAGGGTTTTTTGTTATTTGATTTTGGAAAATCAAATATATAAAAAACATTTTTTCTTTTCTCTCTCTACAACTCACAGTCTTCTCTCTTTCCCTCCTATTCTCTCACGGCTTGGAGCCATCTTCTTCTTCTTCCATTTTCTGGTTCTACCGAATACAAGAAGAGAAGTAAGAGATGATTTTGTTACAAAATCAAAGTGCTAGCACACCTTGAGTCTTCCTAAGGTGATAGGTAACCGATTTCGTGAGCATGGAATCATTTTTTGAAGCTTGAAGCTTGGAGCTTCAATGGAGTCTTCCATGGCCGAATCTTGGAGGAGCTAAAGGAACCAAAACCGAGCAGTCCACTGCCAAGGAGAGCTACTGCCGTGACCTTTGAGGGAGCTTGAAGGCTTATGTTCTTCGCGTCGCAAGATCCGTTCATTGCGAGTATGTTTCCGCCATTCTCATTTCTTGTATTCACTCGTTTCATGCTTGTTTGATGATTCTTGGGACCTAATTAGAAACCAACAAATGGTATCAGAGCTTATTTCAAGCATGAAATTTTTAGGGTTTAAAATTGGGCAAAATAAATTTGAGCATGATTTGGTTGAATTGTTTGATTGAGTATGCTTGAATGAGGTTGAATTGAAGTTGTGCATGATCAATTTCAAGAAAATTGGTTTAGAACAATTTTCCCCAATTATGGAGGCTTCACCGAAAATGTAGCACCCTAAATGTCTTGGTAATTTTTTGTTTTTTGATCATTGGATGACTTAAAACAATTGGGTTATGTTGATTTGAGGTTTAATTGGATTGAATTTTGAATTGGACAATTTTCCCCAAATTAAAGGCTTGGCCGAAACTTGTTGAATTTTGAAATTCATGGTGTTTTTTTATTTTGATTCATTGGATGAGTTGAATTGATTTGGGAAATGGTGATTGTGGATTCAATTGGATTGAAACCGAATCGGATTGAAAAACCCCTAATTACCGAGAAGTATAAAGCATGAAATGGGTTTGATTTTTTGTTAAATTGTGTTGGACACTATTTGATGTTAAAGTGCATGATTAATTAGGCTAATTGATGTTTTAGAAATGTTAATTGGGTGATTAATTGTGTATTACACTTAGATTAATTAATTGTGGAATTTGGAATTTTATAAGTTAATTAATTGGGTTTAAATTGGATTTGGGCCTTAAAGGTTGTAATTGGGCTTTTGGACTTGGTTCTACCAAGTTAGGTTTAGGCCAATTTGGTTGGATCCAATTGGGCCCAAAACCGCATCCATAAAGTCCAATTATGACTTAATGTACCTTAATTATTTAATTGGGCTTAATGGGCCAAAATTGATTTCTGGGCTTATGGGGTAAATCCCGGATTGGACTTTGGTTATCGATTTGACCCGAGTTGACCAAAAGTCCATGCCTTAAAGAAATTAATTAAAAGCCCATTGGACTTTAATTAAATAAACATTGGATGTTAATCGAGTTTTGAGACTTGTAACGATTAAATTTGGAATTTAAGTCGTAAAGGTTCGTTAATAAAAGTGTAATATTTAATTTGGAATTAAATAGTGAATTAGTATTAAATACAAATTGAATTGGATTTAATTTTGTAGTTTAATTTAATTCAAGAATTCGTACTTTGAGTACTTATTCGCAAAACGAGTTTGACTTGAGCAAAATCAAATCGTTGTTTGAACATTGGATGATCACTAATTATCAGATTAATTAATTGGATTAGATTGATTGATAACATGCTTTTGTGAATACATGGTTGCGATGCATGAATAATGTATATCAGATGGATATTAGAAGGGTGGTGCAATTTTAGAAATTATTGTAATAAATTTGATTTATTAATTGGACCTGCGTGTCCAGCCTTATCACCTCCTTATTCTTTGTATTCTCTTCTCACCTATTCCCCTCAATGTAAATGAGGTTTCTTTAGAAGTGTAGTGTAACAGGTAGAAGTGATACTTGTGCTAGCGGGAGAGAGAAAGAGAGAGATTTGATCTAGGATCAATGTGTAAAATATCCATCCGCATATCATTATTATTTTTCATATGCGCTTTATTATGTGTTTAGAATGCATGCTTAAGGGTGTATGATGATGAGACCTTAACAAAGATAATAAATTGGTTGCCAATTTGCACGCGAAAAACCCTCGTAAAATATTAAGCGTTTTTCCTTCCATTGAGTGATTCTCACTCAAGATCCGAGACTGGCATTGGCTTGTTGGCCAAAGTCAAGGCCTTTGTCCGTCAAGGATGTGTTTGAATCACGAGAGCTTTGTTCCATATCGGTGTCTTGTCCAAGTTGTGGTTTGTTGGCCAAATTCAAGACAACTTCTTGTCCATCAACATTGATTACGAAGCTTTCCATGGTCAATAAGTCGCGCTTAACTGGGATCACTAAGTTTGTTGTGCCAAAGCCAAGGCTTAGTTGATTCAGAGGAAAAAGGTTAGGTAATATATTGGATATATTGGCATATATAAGATATATGTTTCGGACTTGGATGTCCCCCTACCGGATCTAAGAATTGGATTGGATCCAATCGATCTTAGAGATCTACCAAGTTAATTATCATACAATTTGTTGGCCAAAGTCAAGATTGTGTGATATTTAACGGGATCCTAGCCTACTAGGAAACACGGTTTCCCGAGTACTCGACAGAGGGTTAGAGGCTCGCCGAAAAATAGTGGGAGGCAAGAATTGAATTTGCGATATTCGTTTAATTACTTGCCATACGCGCTCATTCAAATTATTTCGTCAAATAAATTAAATGTTAGTTGGACTAATATTTAATTGTTGTTTTAATAAGCAGTTGGACTGTATTATAGTTGATTATATAATTGGATTATAGTAATCAATATATTTGAATTAATTAATTTCAATTTACAGTTGATTTTATAATTGGATTATAGTAATCAATGTAATTGAGGTTAATTAATTTAAATTATATTTGATTGTATAGTTGGACTAGAATAATCATTATAATATATAGTACCACAAATCGTTGATTAAATAGTTGGACTATTAGAATCAAGATAAATGAAAGATTAGTGTTTAAAACATAATCCTGGGTGAAAATGTATTTAAACGACTTTATTTTTCAAATTGGGAATAATTTCAGGATGGTCCTGGAAGATAATAAGTTACTTTATTTGATAAAATAATGTATTATGCCTAAGCCCGAAGTTAAGCAAATAGTAGAGCATAATCTTTGGAAGATTTATGTGATGATAACTTTAGTGCTTAATCCATTATACTTGTCATATAGACTCCTTAATTTCTTTATCAGAACTAAGGATTAGATTCTTAAAGTATGAGATTGAAATTGAAGGATTCTTCATAAATCTAAAATTAGATTTTAGAAGTAAATATTGCAATAGTAAACTCTTGGAGAGTTAATGACTATTCTCAAGGAGACAAAGTCAAAGTTTGCAATTAGGCAAGTAGCGCAAGGCGCACCTTACTTCGATATTCTAGAAACCCGAGGCTTGGCCAAAGGCTTCTGGAATATGAAAAGGGCAAAGGCAAAATCATTATAATCTTCTAGGAAGATAAAAGGACATATCCCAAGAAGGAATTGAAGACGAGCAAGGCTCTGACTTCAAATATGTTTGTCATAAATATGTTCACTACTAGTATTAAAATTGGATTTTAGATACTTAGTGTGACATAAATATTTAATTGATGTTCAGAATCTGCTTTGAGCAGGATACTGACTTCAGTTGAGATTAATCTGTGAATTGGAAACGGGACGAAAGTCGCTGTTTTAACCGTAGATACCTAAGTTTAGGAACTACCCTTCGGGTGTGTACTTAAATTATGGAACTGTTATAATGTAACTAGTTTGACTAGAAACATTATCTCTTTATCAGTGTTTAACCCGTTGCGGGTGAACCTTTATATTCTAGAACACTAAAGTGTTTTATCATATAAAAATGATATTGAGATAAACACATTAGATGTTAACAACATAATTTATATTTAGAATATAAATAAATCTCAAATGTATAACATGACAAACTAATAGCTCAAAACTGATTTGATCAGAAGAAACTAATTATGGCATAGTTGTGTGGGACACAATTAAACAAGACTTGTATATCCACACTTTCGAAGAGTGGGTACTTGGACTGATTTGATTCTATTCAAATAAAGTCTACGAATCTAGTTTATTGGGCAAAGTGCCTAAAACACTATTTACTTGGTAAAAGTGCCAGTGCCACCGATCTGTTAGCCCTAGTTCATAGTGAAGCAAGTGGCCCATGTCTAGCTAGGCTAGATGTGGATATGAATATTTTGTGACCTTTACGGATGTGGCATCGCGTATGGTTATGTGTTTCTTTTGAAACACAAATCAGAAACTTTCACAGTTTCGACAAGAAATAGACAAACAGATCGGCTAAAGTATTAAACTGTCATGGTGAGACCGTAATGGAAAATAATTAAGCAATAAGTTTCTCGTATACTTGAAAGAGTATAATATTCTTTCAAAGAGGACTCCTCCCGGAACACATCAGTTTGACGGTGTGTCCGAACAGGATTAACCGAATTCTGTTAGACATGATAAGGTTAATCACGAGTCGCTCTGAGCTATCATTTCCTTCAACGGATAAGCTTTAAACAGTGTAAGAACTTATTTTGAATAAGGTTCCATAAATATCTATTTGACAGATAACATATTAAATATGAACGGGAAAAGAAACTGGGTTTCTCATTCCTGTTAAAATTGGGTATGCTAGGCATACATTTGGATGATACCAAATAATAACCCAAATTGGATAAGTGCCAAATGTAGGTTATCCTAGGGATACCATAAGTATTGTACTTATACACCTCACAAGAGAATAATGTAATTGTTTCTCGCCATGAGTTTTTCCTAAGAAGGAATACCAATATGCAGTGGTAAGTGGGAGGATAGTAAAACTCGATGAAAATAAGAGTAATACTGTTCATGGCACCGAATCTTAATGGAACATAGAAATAGTTCATCAAGGATGAAACTATACCATTAATCTTCGAATACACAAGAACCGCGTAGGTCGGAGAGAGTCAGAAAACAACATGGGGTATGGTTTTCTGATCTCACCTCATAAAGATGTCAATCTTTTGAGGAATACCAACTGACTACGTATAAGGAAGTGATACAAGGTATCGACTCCCTATTATGGCAAAGTGCCATAAAGTCCGAAGTGGATTCCATGTATACCAACTATGTTTAGACACTAGTTGATGTACCGCAAGACATTGTGCCTATTGGTACTATATAAGTCTTCAAGGAAGACATACATGGATGGCAACATACCAACGTGTAAAGCTAGGCTTTTAGTGAAAAGGTATCGTTATCAATATTGTGTCGATTACGATTCAACCTTTTACCTGTTTCCACGGTAAATCCGTTTGGATAATGCTTGCTAATGCTGCATGTTTCATCAATGAAATGTGGCAGCTGGATGCCAAAACCGCTTTCCTTAACGGAAACCTTTCGGAGGATGTTTATAACATCCTTTCGTTTTTGTCGTAACATAACAAGAAAACAAGGTTTGCGGGTTATTCGATCCAGGTTTGGATTGAAACAGGCATAGGTTCTTGGAATTAACAAGGTTTATGATTTAATTCAAAACGAAATGATTCTTGTGTATGTAAGAGGGTTAATGGGAGCGCACTGACAGTGGTTGTCCTATAAAATAATGATAATACGTCATTTCTTGGAAATGATATTCCCATAAAATAACTATCGGCGAAAGCTTGGCTTTCGAAAACACTCCGTGGAATCGTACATTGAAAAATGTACGCGACCTGGTGTCTTATACGATTTGAGCATATGGATTCACAAACAGGCCAATCCGAGTGACAGTCACTGGATTGAAGTTAAGAACGTCCGTTAGTATTTTAGAGAACTAAGAATGCTGTCTTAATCTGTGGAGATGAAGAACTTGAAGTGACTAGGATCACTGTAGCAAGTTTCCTAACCGATAAAGACGACTAAAAGTCACAAACGGTACTATACAGTTTGAATAACGGTACAGTGAGCTGGAAATCTTCCAAGCAAGATACTGTTACCGAATAAACAAAAAATGCGGGTTAATTGCTGCAGCTGAGGCGGCAATAGAAGCCTTCTAGGTCGATAACAAATCTAATTAGATTAGATATAATTCTTTTAGCAGCTAAGCTAGGCTTCAGCACAGGCTAAAGAATTAATGGTCTCACCAACGATCCAGATACACACTTAGATATTCATCTGATTCGTTCGGATCATACATCGTGGCGGTGTGATGATCGAACAAATCGCATCAGATGATAATCATGCAAATCCGCTGACGAAAGCTTTTCTCAACTGTTTGAGCCAACCGTACATAGTTCGGGTGTAAGACACTCGAGTGACTGGCTATAGGCCAAGTGGGAGATTGTTGGACAATTATGACCCATAGCGTCACTATTTGTACAGATCATGGTGTTGTTGTACAAATTAACTATGTGACAAAGGAGATTGCTCTCTTATCATTTGTGATTAGATCACCTAGATATATAAATGATAGGAGGTCCCTATGATTTTTTCCTGGACGGAGAATGATATGAGACAGTATCAGTCCACGAAGGATAAATCATTAAATATCCCTAGTCAGAGTATTATCGAGATCGGACATCGATAAATACGTAAAAGACTAGTATTACACTTGTGCGCGTTTGTAAGGGCACAACAACATAGTTCTCATATATTTGGGTATATGATAATCATGCAAGTGTAATAGGAGATTGTATTTTACCGATGGTACGGGAAACAAATTCGATTTGGATAGACCCCGCTGAATCCCATTGGTAGTATGACTATGTGTCTATGGGAGTCTATAATCAGGGTAGGTGAGACTTGCACCGCTAATACTTGCGACAATCACTATACTTTGGTTGCGGTCGTCCGGGACTTTAACAGGTTCTGTGTACGCCAATCCTGGGTATATTGAGAATCGTAGTGTATTGTGTGTGATGTTAAGACGGAAGTATCACTCCAGTCATATGGAGATGATGGTCACATAGGATACGGAACTCGTTCTCTTAAAATGCTCGAGCTATCGGAATATTATGACTAGGTCATGTATATCTGATTATTGAGCTAGTTACCGGAAATCCGATATGTGCTTCGTACGGGGCAGACACAATTCCAGCCCCAGGCCTAGCACGTGATCATCCGATGCTGGATCGACATACACAATACTACGTATACTACGCCTGATATAGATCACATATTCCTATAAGGATATTTCTAGAGAATTGGGTGGGCATGGCGCTTTGCTAGAAGCCAACCTTGTCTTGTAAATCGGTATAAACGTAGTACGAGGTACTTACGTGTTCGGATAGTCCGACGACCGTATTTACTGCCAACATATCCGGGGATCTCATGGGTCGCTTCCCGAAGATTCACCAATGATGTATGACTCGCACTTTAATTAATCTGGGATTAATTACGGAGATATTTTATCTGGGATAAAATATTAATTAAAGAGAGAGAACGATTAATTTGGAATTAATCGATAAAATAATATATTTGATATATTATACGAAATTGGATTTCGACGCGAAATTAAAATTAGATTTTAATTCGGGCGAACGAGTTAATTTAGAATTAATTCGTTAGCGACGTGAATAGTGATTTCGCTAGGCGTAATCGTTTAATTGCGTCGCAACGGAAAATTTGTTAATTTAGAATTAGCGAACCCGAGCCCGAGATTGTTTGCGAGCGCATTCGCATTTTGAATTCGAGTGCGGCACGCAAGTCAAATCAAGCGTCAAATCGCTAGTCACATCAAACGTCAAATCACATGTCACTTTGAGTGATGTGACAATTTGATTGATTGATTGAGTGATTGATGTGGTAGTTGAAAAGCATTAATGGGTTTTTGCTTTTTGACTTTTAATAATTGTAAAGGGTTTTTTGTTATTTGATTTTGGAAAATCAAATATATAAAAAACATTTTTTCTTTTCTCTCTCTACAACTCACGGTCTTCTCTTTCTATCCTCTTCTCTCACGGCTTGGAGCCATCTTCTTCTTCTTCCATTTTCTGGTTCTGCCGAATACAAGAAGAGAAACAATAGATTATTTTGTTGCAAAATCAAAGTGCTAGCACACCTTGAGTCTTCCTAAGGTGATAGGGAACCAATTTCGTGAGGATGGAATCGTTTTTTGAAGCTTGAAGCTTGGAGCTTCAATGAAGTCTTCCATGGCCGAATCTTGGAGGAGCTAAATGAGCCACAACCGAGCAGTCCACTGCCTACTGCCGTGACCTTTGAGGGAGCTTAAAGGCTTGTGTTCTTCGCGTCGCAAGATCCGTTCATTGTGAGTATGTTTCCGCCATTATCCTTTCTTGTATTCACTCGTTTCATGCTTGTTTGATGATTCTTGGGACCTAATTAGAAACCAACACATAAGTATCCAATACTTAAATATATGAGAACTATGCCGTTATGCTCCCACAAGTGCAATACTAGTCTATTCCGCATTATCGATGTCCAGTCTCGATAATTCTACGACTAAGGATATTTAATGATTAAACCTTAGTAGATTAATATTGTCTCATATCTTATTAATTTGGTACTAATCATATGGACTTTTATCATTTATGTATCTTGGTAATCCAATTACAAATGATAAAAGAGCAATTTCCTTTGTCACATAGTTAATTTGTACAACAACGCCATGTTTTGTACAAATAGTGATGCTATGGGTCATAATTGTCCAACATTGATTTGATTCTCCGTGAGATGACTTGCACATGCACCTATGCCCACTCCGTGAATACACATCCATATGGTTGCCTCATCTGTCAGATTATCACTAAGCTGGTCCCTGGTTTTGTTCATGATGCGCCGCTCCCACTCCTGAAGTTGATTGAGAGACATAATTTATCCTCTGGTGCAACTCATCTCGCGTCTCGTGCTTGTGAGTCTAGTTCACCTCTGACAGCCGACCCAGATTCTGTTCCTCATGCTGATCCACCTGCTACAGCTGCTGCATCTTCTTCCTTCGTAAGTGCACCCCTTGATTTTTATCAGCGGATGTTGGAGACCTAGACTTCCATCTCGTCTCAGCTAAAACTTGTTACAGACAGTGTATCCAAGATCCGTACTTTTGTCCATCGTTTGGAGTCTCGGGTTGACTGGTTATATAAGAACGCTCAACGTGAGGATGATGAAGAGCGTTTCTCTTATAGGTCTGAGTCTGAATCGTAGCTTAGTTTCCTGTCTTGCCTAGTTATGTCCTCATTTGTCATTCGTGTCAACAAGGGGGAATATTGATATTGAAATAGAGGGATATTTGACTTAGGGGGAGATCCTTTGACATAGGGGAATATTTGACTTAGGGGAGATCATTTGAAATAGGGGAACATTTGATATAATTTGATGTATCTTGAGTTAATTTGATGTCTCTTAACTTTGAGAGTTTTATTCTATGTTAAATGCTTATATTTATATTTTCATCTTATTATTCGCATATTTTTATTATTTGAATTTCCCCTTGCTTTTCACGGGTTTTTCTGTTTGAGTGTGTTTCAAGTGGGCATACATTCATTTGCATGTCTTTAGCTCTTAAAGACTTAGGACTAGATTGAGTCATATTGTAACAAGTCTATGTCATGATGGTGGACACTGACTATTTTGATTTTAAATTTTCTTAGTTCTTGTATTAGGACGTTTTGTCACAGAATGCCAAAAGGGGAGTTTGTTGGGTATATTGTGTTGGCAAATTCCATAACAAAACGTGTTATATTGAGTTGTAATGCATCTTGAAGTGTTTGGATAGGCTTTGATATCGACAAATGAATTTATCAGAGCTGGGTTCGTGGTGTGTTCGTTATGGGGTTCAAACGCGGATCCTTAGTGTCACGCTCTTCTATAAGTTCGAATGAAAGCTTCCAGAGGACTCACGTTCGGGTTACGTTCTTCATCACGTTCGAACGAAGTTTTCCAGAGTCTTCACGTTCGAAGTTGCATTCGTGTTACGTTCTTCAAACGTTCGAACGTCTGTCGCAACTTTTGTATTTTGGATACGCTTTTGAAGCCTTTTTTCCTCAAGGAAAACCCTACCTATAAAAGAAAACATATACCCTCTTTACAAGTATTGGAAAAATATTATCCTAATTATTTTTTACATTCAGTTTTCCAAACCCTTTGAAGAGCACTTATCATTGAAGACTCAATCTCTCATGTCTTTTTCTTTATGAGTGACCTCTTTTTTGTGAGTGACCTTTTTGTTTCATCACCATCTACCCTCCAAACACAAACCTCACCAATACCCCAAGTCTTCTGAGTTTGAAGGTGGAGATTGATATTCGAAGCTCTGACACGAGAGTTTGCAGATCCAATTCACTGAGACTTTAGATGTTCTGAAGAAAGTTGCTTGGTGTAGGCTTGGGGAGTTCCTCGGCTAATTACAGTTGTAGGAATCGAGTCGGCAAAGTGTTTATTTATGTCTTTTCACCATCTCTGTAAGTTTCTATCATATAGTAGATTTGGGTGGTAGCCTATACCCGTAGTGGTTTTTCTCTGAAAAGAGTTTGCAATTCTTAAACAAATCCGCTTGTCCCTTGTTTACTTTCTACAATTTGTTATTTATATTTGGTATTTTATTTCAATTGATTTGTTAGATTTAAGGGTGCTTGATATCTAATCATAAGAACTCTAACTGAAATGTGTTTTAAATAAAGTAATATTTTTAATTTCCGCATATTACACATATTCCCCCATAGGTGTATAAGATCATAATCTCTGTAGTTTTCAGCATAGAGAGACAAGTTAAAACTGAAAGATAGGGGTGACAATTTGAGGTACAATTCATTATATTTGATTTAATTAGGGATTCATTGTCATTAAAATCATTTCATTTTTTGGGTCAAGTTCTAAGAGATTTGATATTTGTCGTGAATTTTGTAAATGCCATCAAGTAGAAGTAGAAAATAATAAAATCAGATCAGAGAGACATCTTACGACACCTGGCTTCAAAGGACGTTCAAGGACGTCCATTCCCAGATCAAAATAAATGAAGAAATGTGACTAATTATACATTTGTCACCTTGATTATTAACTAACTATAAGGTAAGAAACTAACTTGTCCTCAATACTTTTTTTTTTGTTTTTTTGTTTTTTTATTTTTGTTTTTAAATAGTGTGAATAAGGCCATATTTTTACATACATTATGTACAAGTAAAAAGATAAGGTGATATGTATGAGTGAAGCTTGGGTTCAGCTCATTGTAGGGATCAATCCCGTTGCTGTTCATAATTCCAATTTCCTTCAGTCCTTACCGCAGCAGGCACAAAGATGAGAGGATTATAACAACATGGGTTTACAGTTTACAGCTAAATGTTTGTTCGAGGCATCAAGCAGCTTAAACTTACCAAAACAATTCCATACATATAATCTCAATAAGAATACTCTATATACAGTAGTTATGCGATGTATTGTCGATAATTTCCCTAGGAAACATATGCAATATTTGCGTGGAACATACTTTTGCAACAACAATTTAAGACGTTCCAAAATTCAATGCACAAGATGGGTTATATGAAAACCATTTGAGCTTTTGTCAGAGATTGGAAAGTGAGAGAACATGAAACGGTGCATACTCTAATGAAGAAAAGCTACCACATGGAGGCCAGATATGTGTTAGCTCACCGACATCCATCAAAATAAGATCCCTAGGCCATCATCGATCTGCAAAACATGTTGTAAATATTGTTACAGGTAGATTTTTTGTGAGAATGAAATCCAAGCATAATCTTTTGATAAGTGAACTTACTTTCTCATCATTCCGAGAATAATGCATAACAGGATCAAATCTGCCAGAAGAGTTGTGGTTTATCAGTAAATGATTTAGCACTTGGTTGTCAGGTACTGAGATCGAGTTCAGAGGGTGCATTTCTTGTAAGATCCCGTAGCAGTCGGAAATTCACCTGTTCCATTTAAGTTCGGATCAGGATAAAAAATAATAAGGTTTTTAACATTTCCAAAAATAAAAATAAAAATATTCATCAATCTGAAATTTTTTACAGGAAAAAATATATTAGGAAAAGTCATGTCACATCTGACAACATAATAGCACACATAAAGTACCAAAGAAACAAAATATATAATTAAATAACTTCTATGGTTCCAACCTCCAACCATTTGAGAGAAAAATACATACGCCATTCTTTGGGCACCTCTAGTTTTGCATTCATCACTACAAAAATTATGGCCTTTAGCGTCCAATAATTTAGCGTCGAAACCTCTTTCGACGCAAATAATCACTTTTAGCATCGTAATTAATATTCGATGCCAAATATCAAGATTTTAGCGACGAAAATCATATTCGACGCCAAATATTCAATTTTTTTCGTCGAATTCACATATCGACGCTAAAAGTACGATTTATAGCGTCGAAACTTATTCGACGCTAACGTGTTTTAACTATTCCAATAATTTTTGGCGTCGACATAAAATTGCGACACTAAATGTTATACTTTTAGCGTCAAAAATCATATTCGACGCCAAAAACTTGAAATTTAGTGTCGACGAAGTAGCATCGCTAAAGGTTTATGAAGATTCCATCGACAATCCTTTAATCTTTAGCGTCTAAATTTTAAATCGACGCTAAAAAGCAGACATTTAGCGTCGAAATAGGAGATTCGACGCTAAAAATCAGACAATTAGCGTCGAATTTAATGTTTCGACACTAAAGATAGATTAAAATGCAGAATGCCACCAACACCTTCTCCCTCTCTCTCTTGCTTTTTCTCTCATTCTCTTTCAATTTCGCTCCTGAAATCTGAGAATCTCTCCTCTGCAACCTCACAACTCCTACAAATTTTCAATAAAATTGTAATCAATTTTCCATAAGGTAATCTTCTTTCATATTTCTTTATTATTTTCATTTTTTATGATTATGTTATTATTATACTATCTTTTTGTTAGTGGTTTATGATTCATATATGTAGATTAGTTAATTAATTAACTAAATATAATTTTCTGTAAACTATTTAATTTATCAACTAATATTATGGTAATGCTTAAATAAATAATTATGAATAGTAATGTTGATGAGTGTAATATGATGTTTAATAATTATATTATTATATTTAGGTATTTCGCTGAAATGGATAGAAATTGGATGAGCTCGTTGGATAGATTGAGTGTTGAAAATCGTAATGGAGTGTATGAGTTTATGGAAGTCGCAAAGCAACACCTTGATGTACCAAGGTCGTGTTCGGTTCCATGTACAAATTGTTTGAATAGGAAAAGGAAACGGTTAGATGAAGTTCATAATCATTTATACATGCCAGAAATATCACCAACTTACCGTACGTGGATTGTGTTGGTAATTTCTAAGGTCCCAAGATCAAATCAAGACATAAAAACATGCGTGAACACATCAACGGAGGTAGCGGAATACTCACATTGATCGTTGAGGTCATTTGAAGACGAATGAAGCCCAAAAACGCACTGCCCTTCACACCAAACTGCTGGCAGTCCACTGCCCTGCAAAACAGAAATTTGAGTGAAGAAACGGAGCTCCTAGCTTCGTCGGATGGATCCCGTCTCATGGTCGAACCTCCCTACCACCTTCGCAAGACTTGAAAGTGTGCTAGCACTTGATTTTTCACCATGAAAATCACTCTTTGCTTCCCAAAAGTCCACGCCATTTCTGGTTCCAAACCAGTCCAAGAATTTCTTCATTTGGGCGTGAGAGAAGAGAGAGTTTTGAGAGAGATGAAATGTTTAAGTTATTAAAATGATTTACCAAAAATCAATTTATATTTATGCCATAATTTTATTAAATTAATAATAAAATTATGACACAAAACATGCAATGGCTTAGAGTGTCAAACACTCAAACTCCATGCAATGACATTGAGTGCAATGTACACAATCTACATGCAAAGCATTAGAATGACATGTGTCATGTGGGCCCCACACGTTTCCAAATGAAAGTGGGCCCACGTGCACTCACGCGTTCGGGTTCGATATTTCCGAAATACCGAGCTTACGTCGCGACGTTAATTCAATCGAATTTAAATAAATAATTGCGCCTGGCGAAATTATTATTTACGTCGCTAACGAATTAATTCTAAATTAACTCGTTTGCCCGAATTAAAATCTAATTTTAATTCCGCGTCGAAATCTAATTTCATTTAATATATCGAATATATTAATTTATCGATCAATTCCAAATTAATCGTTCTCTCTCTTTAGACACATTTTATCCCGGATAAAATATCTCCGTTATTAATCCTAGATTAATTTTCTCTCTCTTCTATTATAATCCCAGATTATTCAAGAGTGCGAGTTGTGCGTCATCGGTGGATTATCGGGAAGCGACCCATGAGATCCCCGGATAATCTAGGCAGTAAATACGGTCGTCGGAGTATCCGAATCACGTACGTACCAAGTACTACGTTCTACCGATTTACGAGACAAGGTCGACTCCTAGCAAAGCACCAAGTCTACCTAATTCTCCGGACATATCCATTAAAGAATATTAAGATCTGTATCAAGCGTAGTATACTAATGTATTGTGCATATCGGCCCAGTATCGGATAATCACGTGCTAGGCTGGGGCTGGATAAGTGTCTGCCCCGTCCGAAACACATATCGGATGTCTGGTAACTAGTCTCTATAATCGGATATTCATGACCTGGTCATAATATCACGATTGGATGCGCATCTCTTTAAGAGCACTAATACCGTATCCTGCGTGACATCATCTCCACTATGACTGGAGTGATACTTCCGTCTTGACATCACATCCAATACACTACGATTCTCATATACCCGGCATTGGCGTACACAGAACTAGTTACAGTCCTAGACGACCTCAACTAAAGTATATCGATTGTCGTAAGCATTAGCGATGTAAGTCTCAGGTTAAGACTATACACACCTACCTTGATTTCGGCCTCCCATAGACACATATTCATAATACCAATGGGATTCGAGGGGTCTATCCAGAGCGAAGCTGTTTCCCGTACCATTGGTGAAACACGACCTCCTATCGCACTTGCATAAGTATCCAACACTTATATATATGAGAACTATGCCGTTGTGTCCTCACAACGCACACAAGTGCAATACTAGCCTATTCCGTATTATCGATGTCCAGTCTCGATAATACTACGGCTAGGGATATTCAATGATTAATCCTTCGTGGACTGATACTGTCTCATATCATCTCAATCCAGGAACTAATCATAGGGACCTCTCTTCATTTATATATCTATGGTGATCTAATCACAAATGATGAGAGTGCAATTTCCTTATTACATAGTTAATTTGCTACAACAACACAATGATCTGTGCAAATAGTGACGCTATGGGTCATATTATCCAACAATCTCCCACTTGGCACATAGCCAGTCACTCGAGTGTCTAACACCCGAACTATGTACAATTCGCTCAAATTGCTGAGGAAAGGTTTTCGTCAGCGGATTTGCTTAATTATCGTCTGACGCGATTTACACGATCATCACATCGCCACGATGTATGATCCGAACGAATCAGATGATATAGAAGTATATATCTGGATCGTCGATGAGACCTTTAATTCCTTAGCTTGTGCTGACGCCTAGCTCAGCTGCTAACAGAACTATATCTAATCTAATTAGATTCACTTTCGACCAAAAGACTTCTATTGCTGCCTCAGCTGCAGCAATAATCCGCAATCGTTGTTTATTCGGCAACAGTTATCTTGCTAGGAAGATTTCCAGCTCACTGTCCCTGTTATTCAAACTTTATAGTACCGTAGTATTTAAATGTTTGGAAACTTGCAGTAGTGATCCCAGTCACTTCAAGTTCTCCATCTCCATAGTTTAAGACAACATCTTTAGTTCTCTCAGATACTAACAGATGTTCTTAATGTTCAATCCAGTGACTATCACTTGGATTGACCCAATTGTGACTCCATAGCTCGAAGCGTATGAGACACCAATACAAGTACATTTTAAATGTACAATTTCCCAGAGAGTGTTAACCAACTCTAAATCTATCCCAGTAGATCTTTATTCCTCGAATAAAGGTTGTTACTCCCCAGAATTCTACGGAGAATTTCTATTGAAAGAATATCTATGAAAGCCAAGCTTTCACCAATTGCTTTATGGGAATTTCACTGTCAGTGCGCTCTCCCACTAACCTCCTTATATACACAAGAATTTTTCGTTTTGAGTTAAATCATAAACCATTATGATTATTTCAAAACGTCAGTTCCAAGAACCTTATGCTTGCATTGATCCAAACATGGATCGAATAACCCGCAAACCTTGTTTGTCGGTTATACAAAATCGTCAGGATGTTGTAAACATTCTCCAAAAGGTTTCTTTTCAGGAAAGCGATTTTGATCTATAACTGGCAATTTCATAAATGAAATACGCAGTTATCAACAAGCATTTTCAAAATGGATTTACCATGGCAACAGGTAAAAGGTTGTTGAACCGTTATTAACACAATGTTGATAACGATACCTTTCTGTCAAAGCCTAGCTTTGTACGTTGGTATGTTGCCATCCATGTATGTCTTCCTTGAAGACGTATAATGTACCAATAGGCACAATGCTTTGTGGTACAACAACTAGTATCCATAATAGTCGTTATACATGGAATCCATTTCGGACTCATGGCACTTTGCCATAACAGGGAGTCGATACCTTGTATCACTTCCTTAAAACGTAGTCGGTGGATTTACCTTCATAAGATTGACATCTTAATGAGGTTAGATCAGAAACCCATACCCTAGGTTGTTTTCTGACTCTATCCGATCTACCTGTTTTCTTGTGTATTTGAAGATTAATGGTACAGATTCATCATAGATGAATTGTTTGTGTTCCATTAAGGACTTCGTGCTATGAATAGTATTACTCCGATTTTCATTGAGTATCACTATCCTCCCACTGACCACTGCATATCGGTATTCCTCTCAGGAAAACCGCATGGTGAGCAACAATCACATTGTTCTCATGTGGGATTTATAAGTACTATACTTATGGTTTCCCTTAGGATAACCTATATTGGCACTAATCCAATTTGGGTTCTTAGTTTGGTATCATCCAAACTTTATGCCTTGCATACCCAAATTATCAGGAATAAGAAACCTCGTTTCTTTCCTGTTCATATCCTATATGATATCTGTCAAACAGATTTACATGGAACCTTATTCCAAATAAGTTTTGCACTGTTAATACATATCCTGTTGAAGGAAATTGTAGCTCAGAGCGACTCGTGATAAACCTTATCATGTCCAACAAAAATTCGGTTTTTGGTTCGGACACACCGTCTAACTAACGTGTCTCGGGAGGAGTCCTCATATGAAAGAATACCGTACTCTTTCATGTACGTATGAAACTTACTGCTTAAGTATTTACCAATACGGTCTTACCGCAGCGGCATAATACTACAGCCGATCTGTTTGTATACTTCGTGTCGAAACTCAAAGTTTCGTATTTGTGTTCTTCAAAAGAAACACATAACCATAACGTGATGCCATATCTGTTAAGGTCACGAAATATTCATGTTCACATTTAGCCTAGCTAGATATGGGCCCACTTACTTCACCATGAATAGGGCTAACAGATCGGTGGCTCTTTTACTATTACCAAGTAAATAGTATTTTAGGTATTTTACCTAATAAACTAGATTCGTAGACCTTATTTGAATAGTCAAATCAGTCCTAGTACCCACTCTTCAAAAAGTGTGGATATACGAGTCTTGTTTAATTGTGTCCTAGACAACAATGCCACAAAAAGTCTCCATTGATCAAATCAATTTGAGCTATTTATTTGTCATTTATATGTTTGAGATTTTATTTATATTCAAAATATAAATTATGTTATTTACATCTAATGTATTTATCTCAGTATCATCTTTATATAATGAAACACTTTAGTGTTCTAGAATATAAAGGTTTTATCCGCATCGGATTAAACACTGATATAGAGATAATGTCTCTAGTCAAACTAGTTACATTATAACATTTCCTAATTTAAGTACACACCCGACTTAGGTATCTACGGTCGAAACAGCGACTTTCGTCCCGTTTCCAATTCGCAGAGAAATCTCGGCTTGAAGCCAGTATCCAGCCCACAGCGGATTCTGAACGTCAATACATATATGTATTATGTACCACACTAAGTATTTAAAATCCAATTTTATACTAGTAGTAAACATAACTTTGACAAATATTTTAAAAGTTAGAGCCTCTCCCTATCTTTAATTCCTTCGTGTCTTCCATATCCAAATGGTAGTCACTTTGGGATATGTCAATTACCTTTTCAATATTTCACAAACCTTTGGCCAAGCCTTGGGTTTTAGAATATCGAAATGATGTGCACCTTGTGCTACATGCCCAATTGCAAACTTTGACTTTTCTCCACTAGAATAGTCAATTAATTCTCCAAGAATTATTAATTGCAATTTTAATACTTTTAAATCTAAAGATAGATTTATTGTAAGTATATTAATTAAGCACTAAAGTCATCATCACATAAATCTTCCAAAGACTTTATGCTCTACTATTTGCTTAATTATGGGCTTAGTCATAATAAGTTATTTTATCAAATAAATTAACCTATTATTTATTCCCAATTGAAAATTAAATCATTTAAAACATTTAATCCAAGGATTATATATTTTAAATATTCAACCTTTCAATTCTTTCTTGATTTTAATAGTCCAACTATTTAATCAATTTTATAAGGTACTATTTATTATAATGATTACAATAATCCAATTATTTAATCAACTATAATTTTAATATTGATTACTATAATCCATTATAAAATCAACTATCATTTTAATTCAATTATATTGATTACTATAATCCAATTATAAAATCAACTATATATTGAATGAGTTTGTATATAGTCCAACTATATATATATATTTTAAAACAACATAAAGTATTAGTCCAACTAATACTTTTGATTAATATGACGAGTAAAATATAGATGAGCGCGTTTAGCGAGTATTCGAACGATTGTTGCAAATTCAATACTTGCCTCCCACTATTTTTCGTCGAGCCTCTAACCCTCTGTCGAGTACTCGGGAAACCGTGTTTCCTAGTGGGCTAGGATCCCGTTAAATATCACACAATCTTGACTTTGGCCAACAAATTGTATGATAATTAACTAGGTAGATCTCTAAGATCAATTGGATCTAATCCAACTCCTAGATCCAGTAGGTGGACATCCAAGTCCTAAACATATATCTTATATATGTCTATACATCGAATGTATACCCTAACCTTTTCCTCTGAATCAACTAGGCCTTGGCTTTGGCACAACAAACCTAATGATCCCAGTCAAGCGCGGACCCATTGACATGGAAGCTTCGTAATCAATGTCAATGGACAAGAAGTGGTCTTGACTTTGGCCAACAAACCACAACTTGGACACGACACCGATATGGAACAAAGCCTCGTGATTAAAACACATCTTCGAAGGACAAGGGCTTGACTTTGGCCAACAACCCCTGCCAATCTAGGATCTTGAGTAAGAATCACTCAATGGAAGGAAAAACGCATGATATTTGATGAGGGCTTTTTCGCGTGCAAATTGGCTACCAATTTAATTATCTTTGTTAAGGTCTCATCATCATACACCCTTAAACATGCATTCTAAATACATAATAAAGCGAGTATGAAAATAAATAATAATGATATGCGGATGGATACTTAACACATTGATCCTAGATCAAATCTCTCCCTTTCTCACTCAAGCTAGCACTAGTATTACTTCTACCCGTTACACTACACTTCTAAAGAAACCTCATATACATAGAGGGGAATAGGTGAGAAGAGAATACAAAGAGAATAGAGGTGATAAGGCTGGACACGCAGGTCCAATTTAATAAATCGAATTTATTACAACAATTTCTAAAATTGCCCACCCGACTAATATCCATCCGATATACATTATTCATTCAACACAACCACGTATTCACACACATAAGCATGCTATCAATCAATCTAATCAAATTAATTAATCTGATAATTAAGTGATCATCCAATGTTCAAACAACGATTTGATTTTGTTCGAGTCAAACTCGTTTTTGCGAATAAGTACTTAAAGTACGAATTCATGAATTAAATTAAACTACATCATTAAATCTAATTTAACATGTATTTAATACTAATTCATATAATTCATTCCAAATTAAATATTACACTTTATTTAATAAACCTTTTACGATTTAAATTCCAAATCTAATCGTAACGCGTCTCAAAGACCGATTAACGTCCAACGTCAATTCAATTAAAGTCCAATGGGCTTTTGATTGATTTCTTAAGGCGTGGACTTTGGTCAACTCGGGTCAAACCGATAACCAAAGTCCAATCCGGGATTTACCCCATAAGCCCATAAATCAATCTTGGCCCATTAGGCCCAATTGAACATTAAAGGTTCATTAGTCGCAATTGGGCTTTATGGTTAAGGTTTTGGCCCCAATTGGATCCAATCCACTTGGCCTAAACCAAACTTGATAAATCAAGCCCAATAGGCCCAATTACAACTTTAAATTCTAATTTCAAAAATAGGCCCAATTATTAAATCCAAAAATCCAATTTTCATAATTTAATTACCAAAAGTGCATTATATGATTAATCAACTAAATCAACATTTCCAAAACACTAAATTAGTCCAATTAATCATACTTAATTCATTATTACATGTCAACACACATAATGAAAAATCAAACCCATTTACATGCTTCATGCTCTCGGCCAAGGAGGGATTTTGTGTCCGATTTGGTTTCGATCCAATCGAACCTACAATCGACATCAACACCATCCGATTGATTTCATACACATCCAATGTCACAAAACCAAAAAAACCAAGACATTAGGGCAAAGGCACCATTCGGCCAACATATAGAATTTAGGGTTTTTGTTCAATTTAAAATTAAATCCAATTCAATCTTAAATTACATCATCCTACTCCATTACAACCTCATCCAATGAATTAATAATGAAAAATCCAAGATCCCAAAAATCATTATACATTCGGCCAAGGTGTTAATTTGGGAAAAATAATTCCAAATCATTTTTCATCAAATTAGTCCAACCAAAATGAATTTAAACATGTTATAAGCATACTCAAACAAGCAATTTATTCAAATCATGCTCAACAACATTTACCCAAATTTTAAACCCTACAAATTTCATGCTTGCAACATTAGCTCATGATGCCATTGTTGGTAATTTCTAAGGTCCCAAGATCAAATCAAGACATAAAAACATGCGTGAACACATCAACGGAGGTAGCGGAATACTCACATTGATCGGTTGAGTCAATTTGAAGACGAATGAAGCCCAAAAACGCACTGCCCTTCACACCAAACTGCTGGCAGTCCACTGCCCTGCAAAACAGAAATTTGAGTGAAGAAACGGAGCTCCTAGCTTCGTCGGATGGATCCCGTCTCATGGTCGAACCTCCCTACCACCTTCGCAAGACTTGAAAGTGTGCTAGCACTTGATTTTTCACCATGAAAATCACTCTTTGCTTCCCAAAAGTCCACGCCATTTCTGGTTCCAAACCAGTCCAAGAATTTCTTCATTTGGGCGTGAGAGAAGAGAGAGTTTTGAGAGAGATGAAATTGTGTTAAGTTATTAAAATGATTTACCAAAAATCAATTTATATTTATGCCATAATTTTATTAAATTAATAATAAAATTATGACACAAAACATGCAATGGCTTAGAGTGTCAAACACTCAAACTCCATGCAATGACATTGAGTGCAATGTACACAATCTACATGCAAAGCATTAGAATGACATGTGTCATGTGGGCCCCACACGTTTCCAAATGAAAGTGGGCCCACGTGCACTCACGCGTTCGGGTTCGATATTTCCGAAATACCGAGCTTACGTCGCGACGTTAATTCAATCGAATTTAAATAAATAATTGCGCCTGGCGAAATTATTATTTACGTCGCTAACGAATTAATTCTAAATTAACTCGTTTGCCCGAATTAAAATCTAATTTTAATTCCGCGTCGAAATCTAATTTCATTTAATATATCGAATATATTAATTTATCGATCAATTCCAAATTAATCGTTCTCTCTCTTTAGACAACATTTTATCCCGGATAAAATATCTCCGTTATTAATCCTAGATTAATTTTCTCTCTCTTCTATTATAATCCCAGATTATTCAAGAGTGCGAGTTGTGCGTCATCGGTGGATTATCGGGAAGCGACCCATGAGATCCCCGGATAATCTAGCAGTAAATACGGTCGTCGGAGTATCCGAATCACGTACGTACCAAGTACTACGTTCTAACCGATTTACGAGACAAGGTCGACTCCTAGCAAAGCACCAAGTCTACCTAATTCTCCGGACATATCCATTAAAGAATATTAAGATCTGTATCAAGCGTAGTATACTAATGTATTGTGCATATCGGCCCAGTATCGGATAATCACGTTCTAGGGCTGGGGCTGGATAAGTGTCTGCCCCGTCCGAAACACATATCGGATGTCTGGTAACTAGTCTCTATAATCGGATATTCATGACCTGGTCATAATATCACGATTGGATGCGCATCTCTTTAAGAGCACTAATACCGTATCCTGCGTGACATCATCTCCACTATGACTGGAGTGATACTTCCGTCTTGACATCACATCCAATACACTACGATTCTCAATATACCCGGCATTGGCGTACACAGAACTAGTTACAGTCCTAGACGACCTCAACTAAAGTATATCGATTGTCGTAAGCATTAGCGATGTAAGTCTCAGGTTAAGACTATACACACCTACCTTGATTTCGGCCTCCCATAGACACATATTCATAATACCAATGGGATTCCGAGGTCTATCCAGAGCGAAGCTGTTTCCCGTACCATTGGTGAAACACGACCTCCTATCGCACTTGCATAAGTATCCAACACTTATATATATGAGAACTATGCCGTTGTGTCCTCACAACGCACACAAGTGCAATACTAGCCTATTCCGCATTATCGATGTCCAGTCTCGATAATACTACGGCTAGGGATATTCAATGATTAATCCTTCGTGGACTGATACTGTCTCATATCATCTCAATCCAGGAACTAATCATAGGGACCTCTCTTCATTTATATATCTATGGTGATCTAATCACAAATGATGAGAGTGCAATTTCCTTATTACATAGTTAATTTGCTACAACAACACAATGATCTGTGCAAATAGTGACGCTATGGGTCATATTATCCAACAGATTGATCACAGTGAGCTGTATAATTCTCAGTCACGGTTTATTGATTTCGGTGAAGGGAGCAGTAGTTACAATCAACCTGCAAACGATAAGATAACTTATGCCTTGCATGACTTAAAGGTCTACAACTTGGTCATAGTGTTAGTGGTGACATGCTAGTGTTAAGTGGAAATGATCAAAATTTATTTAGTGAACTACTTGATGAGGCAAAAAAAATTCCATTTGAAGGTGCTGGAATGTCGATCTTGAATTTCGTTATGAAATTATTACACATCAAAGTGATCAACATAATGGCCAACAAAAGTATTGATATGATGCTAGAGTTACTGGGCAAATATTACCGGTTGGAAGCGAATTGCCTAAGTCGTATGAAATTATTACACATCAAAGTGATCAACATACTGGCCAACAAAAGTATTGATATGAAAATGTTGCGTGATCTAGGAATGGGGTATGAATCCATTCATGCTTGTAAGTATGACTGTGTATTATTTCGTGTCGAGTATGAATCACTTGAATATTGTCTGATATGTGGTGAAAGTCGGTATAAAGTCGTATGGGGAAGAAAGTGCCTCAAAAGATATAGCGATATTTCCCTTTAACTCCCAAGCTGCAGAGGTTGTTCATGTCACGACACACATCGACTGACATGATGTGGCATCATGAAAAGAGGATCGGTGCGGAGGGCATACTTAGACATCCTGCGGATGGAACTGAGTGGAAGGAATTTGATGACATGTACCCCCGTTTCGCTGAGGACCCCCTAATGTCAGGTTAGGTCTTGTCTTTGATGGTTTTAACCCATTTGGGAATATTAACAACTCTTATAGCATGTGGCCCGTTATTGTTATTCCATATAACTTACCTCTATGGAAATGTATGAAGGATCCATTCATGTTTATGTCATTTCTTATCCCTGGTCCACGTTCCCCTGGTAAAGATATGAATATTTACTTGAGACCATTGATCGAGGAGTTATAAACATTATGGACTGTGGGTGTGCATACTTATGATGCAGCTTCCGAGCAGTATTTTCAGATGCATGCCGCATTATTATGGACCATTAATGATTTTCCAGCTTATGGTTCATTATCGGGATGAAGCACTATGGGATACATGACATGTCCAGTTTGTGCGGGTCAAACACCTTCACAACGATTACGGAATAAAAATAGGATACACATGGCACAAGAGATTTCTTGAGTTGAGTCATCCTTGGCGGAGAAGTAAATTATTTAACGGTCAACATGAACCTCAGAGTATGCCCCCAGTCCATTGTCTGGATTCGACATACTTTGCCAACATCAACATCTCAGAGACAGCACACCAAGTAAACATCATAATAATAGAGATAAAAATCGAAAACGTCAACCTGAAGAGTTGAATTGGACAGGAAAAAAGTATTTTCTTTGAGTTAGAATATTGGGGGACTCTGAGTTTGCGACATAATTTTGATGTAATGCATATAGAAAAAAATATATGTGAGAGTTTAGTGGGCACACTATTCAATATTCCGGGTAAGACAAAAGACACTGTAAATGCTAGATTGGACCTACAAGATCTTAGAATTCGCAATAAATTGCATTTACAAGTCACTTCTCGAGGTCTTATTAAGCCACCTGCTAGTTATGTGCTAACTCAATCAGAGAGAAAATCATTCTGTGATTGGCTGAAAATAGTTAAATTTCCTGATGATTATGCATCGAATATTTGGGCGTTGGGTCATAGATGATACAATAACGGGGTTAAAGAGTCACAATTGTCATGTGCTTCTCGAGATTCTCCTTCCTGTTGGCATTCGACCTTATCTCCCCCCGAATGTATGCAACGTTGTACTTGATCTATGTGGCTTCTTTAAACAATTATGTCAGATGACATTAACCACATCTGTTATTGACGAACTTGAGCGAGGAATCGTGATAATCCTATGCAAGCTGGAGCGAATTTTGCCACCCAATTTTTTTTGATGTGATGGTACATCTGTCCGTGCATTTACCGGTTGAAGCTAGGAAGGGAGGTCATGTCCATTACAGATGGATGTATCCCATTGAGAGGTATTATACAGTTTTAAATATTACATTCTTAAATTTTTAATGTGCATTGAATTTATTATTAATACAAACTTGTTGTCATATCTGCAGGGCTTTGGGACATTAAAAACAATATGTGAAAAACAAGGCGTGACCTGAAGGGTCAATAGCAGAAGCTGTTGTAATCATTGAAGCAATAACATTTTGTTCGATGTACATGTAGAATATTGAAACTCATTTTAATCGTCGGCCACGAAACTATGATGGAGATGCAAGTAATAAGCAAGATATCACAGTGTTCCGTCAAAATTACAGACCATTTGGAGTAGTAGGTGTCAAATTACTAACTTTTGAGGAAGTTCAACGTGCGCATTGGTTTATATTGAGTAATTGTGATGAAGTGCAACCGTATTTAACGTAAGTCTTTTTGGTGCATAACTATATTTTTTTGCCATACATTAACCTAACTCATTTTCTGTAGGCAACATATTACAATGCTATAATGTGGTGGTGACCATAACGTTGATGGTACACACAAAAAACAATTTCCTAAATGGTTTGAGACAACTGTAAGCCCTAACATTGTATATTTATTTTTATCCTAACATTAAATATTTCAATTTGTTATATTAACACATATATTTCTCTCATTGTTAAATAAACAACCAAGTGCAAAATGGTCAATTGGACTCGTCATCCTCGTTGGTTTCCTTGGCTTATGTGCCTCAAAAGTAGGCTTATGAATACAGTGGATGCATTGTGAATAGAGTTAGATTTCATACCAAACAGCGAGATGATGCTCATATGACTCATAATTATGGAATTGTAGTCCAAGGAGAACACATCTTAGATATTATTGACTTCTACGGAGTGTTGCAATCAGTCATTGAGTTGATATACATACCTAGACGACATATTGTGCTATTCGAATGCAAGTGGTTTGACACAAATGCCAGAAAGAGGAGAATTCAAGTTAGTAATCATCTAACGTCAATTAATGTTCAACGTTAATGATCCATATATTTTTTTTACCCAAGCACGGTCAGCGATATATATATATCTGATCCAAAGTTAGGAAATGGATGGATGGTGGTAGAAAAGTTACAACATATAGGCATTTGGGACACACAAGAGAAAGATAGTGTTGAAATATCAGATGATACACAATAAGTCTCTGACAACTTTGAAGTTCCTGAACAAATATTTCATGTACCAAATGTCACCGTTCCTGAAAATATCACATTAACTCGAGATAATACAGACGTTGAGATAATTCCTCATTCTGAAGTTAACGTGGAAGTAGCAATTGAAGACGAATTTGACACTGAAGATGACTTCGAGTTCAGTCACGAATCCTCAAATATCGAAGATAATAGTGACTAATCTAGTTCGTACATGACGGGATGAATGAATAATTTTTACTATTATAATGAATTTGATTGTTGTTTTGAATTACTATCATCATTGATGATTGGTGTTGTTGTTGTCATGGTTTATTAGTATTTATTGAGTTGAATGTTAGTTTTTGTTATTATTAAAATAATTTATTATCATACGCTTTAGCGTCGAAATACTAAATCGACGCTAAAATAATAACATTTAGCGTTGAAATATAAAGTCGACGCAAAAAGTTAACCTTTAGCGTTGATTGAAATATTTCGACGCTAAAGGTAAAACTTTTATTTTCCCATAAAAAATTTCATTAATTACTGCTAATTTTTTAGCCTTGACTTATTAGACGCTAAAATGAAAATAATTCGACGCTAAATGTTTATTAAAATCCATAATTTCGGTTTCCTCTCATTCTTCTCTGCTTCAAAGACCAACTTTGAAGTTCCTCATTCTCTCAACGGTAAGTAGCTTCCATCTTCAACTCTGAAACTTTGGGACACGCAGCAAATCAAGGTAATTTAGTTTCTTCAATCTTGTTTGGTTATTCTTGAATGGTTTTGTAATATAGTAAGATTTGGGTTGAAGGCTTGTTATTGTTGTCTTTAAACAATTTTGATAGATTTGATGAGTTTAAGGAGTGTGATGAAGAAATAGACGAGGGAGATGATGGTAGTGATGATGATGATGATGATGATAATTTCATGGTTTTGGATTCTTTCGACAAAAAGCATGTGAACCGAGGAGATTAATTTGTTAGCTTTTATGGAATTAGTTTGTTGTTCTATTGAAAAGAAAATACACAATTGAAAATGATGATTACTATACTTAATATTATGATACAAGCTTTTAAGGAATGGATATGTAGAGTGTACTTTTAGATGGTTGAGGCCAATATTTTTGTATTCGTGAATGCCTAATGGAGTGGCAGTACTGTTAAAGAGAAGAAAAATATTTCACCTCTTGCTTAATTGGTCAAACTATTTAGGAAAAATAGGTTATAGGTGGAATGAAGATATAATATGGTTTGTCACTTACCAGTGTTGTATAATGTGTGTAGTCTCAGAACTGAAATGCTTCCTATTACTGCTTTTGCTGAGTACGCACAGATCTGGTTCTCATCTATTCATTACTCATATATTAATGGACTTGGATGATTATCTTATGTGATATGCAGGGCATGTCTTATTATTATTTATGAATCAAAATCATCTAGAATCAATCTTGGCCGAATACTCCAAAATCTTTGGAAGCTTAGTCTTTGTGTGTTTTAGTTTTGTGTTTTGTGTGGTGTGTGTTTTGTAATTTTGATAGAATTGATGAGTTTAAGGATGATGATGATGAATTTGATGATGATAATTTGATGGTATTGATGATGATGATGAAGAATTTGATGATGATAATTTAATGATGATGATGAATTTGATGATGATGATGGTATTGATGATGATGATAATTTGATGATGATAATTTGTTGATGATGATGAATTTGATGATGATGATGGTATTGATGATGATGATGATGAATTTGATGATGATAATTTGATGATGATGATGATGATGCTGTTCTGGTCCAGAATGCTACTGTTCTGGTACCAATATGTGCAGGCCAAGAACAAATTTTAATTTTCAAATTTGCATATCACCTAATTTTCAAATTTGCAGTAAATTCTTCAAGAGTTTTAGCTACAGAAGCTGAAGTTTTTCTCTATAGTTAGTTTAGGTGAGTTGGAACACTTTGATGAGTTACAAGCTGAAGTTCTTCATTGCAACATTGCTTTTGGTTCTCCAATTGACACTTTGTCCACCTTTTTTTTCTTCCACTAGAATAATTTTATGTTTTTTAATCAAACGACTGTCTGAGAATTCAGTTCCTAGGTCAGATGGTTTTTAATTATCCATGTTATCATTTATGCAGTTCATATTATGTATTCATGATTCATGCATATAATAGGTTAGATCCAAGCCACCACAAGTGAGTTATTGTGATGGAAACCTGAAACTTTGTGTGTTTTTGTAGATGGCACCGGGCAATCGCAGACGGACTAATGCGACTCCATCTACATCAGCAAGGACAACTGGCCCTGATGGAGTCTCTGCTAACACATGTGAGTCCAGTACAGCGAAGGGTCGATGATGCACTCGTGGCCTGGGGTTGGCTAAGCACGTTAAGGCTCACGGCCGTATCCGGATTGAGATATCAGATGGTGGACAAAGTCAAGTCGGACAACATAATTCAGCGTTTACTACAACCATAGAAGCTACAGCTCGGTTTGAAGCTCCCCAAAACTACGTTTCTTGGAGAAAGATACCGTGGGAGATGAAAATCAACCAGCTATTCTCTTCGATACTTGTGAGTTTCCGTACGGTATTAAGTTTTCGATATTGTTTACTAGTTAACATTTTTATTTTATACTTATTTTTACTCGGTTGTTATTCCTGTAGGAGTGGTTCGACTTCGATCTGACTAAAGTGAATGTCCAACAGTACATTGACTACCACATTGGGAAATGTTATAAGGATTATAGGACAAAAGTCCTGAAACCAATATTCGACGAACATGGACCTTCATATGCTCCACAACATAAGCTCGATTTTATAGAGGAGCAAGACTGGACATTCTTATGTGAGCTTTGGTCTAGCAAAAAACACGAGGTAAATTTTGAAATAAACGGAAATTTGTAATTGTCTTTGTTTTCGGTACTTACAGTGTTGGTAAATGTAGGATAAATGTCACGCAAATGTGGAAAATCGAAGTCACTTGCGTTTTAACCACCGTGGAAGTTTGAAGCCATTTATCTAACTTCGTGCCGAACATTCTGAGGTAAATATATCCTAACGTAAAATATAACAGTTCATTATTTTTACTAATGTGGAATAATACTGAATTTATTTTCTGTTTTTAACAGAGTAACACATGTGAGGTGCAATCATTTCGAGATTTTTTCCGAGTGACGCATTACAATGAGAAAAACAAATGGATAAATGAAGAAGCCGAACGCTACTATGTAAGTTTCAGTTTTTAAAATAAAATAATAATTATTATATATGTTAATTTTTTCTAAAAACTTCTAACATTAACTTCTTTTTTTAAACAGAACGATATGATTGAACTCCAACATCAAAATCAGGTGACAGGGTCCGACCCGATACCAGATGAGTAGTTGTCGCAATTGGTTTTCAAGAATCAGACAGCTTACAACATTGGCCTTGGCACTCGTAAGAAGCCAACGTCATCTGCACGCAATACTGTTAATTTGGAAAATGCCTCCTCTCTTCGAGACCAGTTAGTCACCACCCAAGACCAGCTAGCCACCACCCAAGACCGGCTAACCACCACCGAAGACCAGCTAGTCACCACCCGAGACGAGCTGAATAAGACTAAGGAGGTGCTACAACAGGTCAAGGTGGACCATGAGAAGAAGATGGAGCAGTTCGAACAACAAATGCTGGCTTTCCACCAGATGTTGGAGGCCTCACTCAGTCAGGGTGCATCGGTCTAGAGCGTCCCCCCATCACAGTAGCAATAAATTTTATATCCATTTGTATAAACATTTTGAACAAATAGTTTTAATATAATATGTATTTTTTCTAAAAACATTTTCAATATAATAATAAAATAATTATTATAATATTTCGTAATTATGTTATTAATCATGAAATTTTTTTCAATTAAATTAAATATTAAATTAATTATTTTAGACCAAAAAGCAGTAAATTAATATTTTTTTTAAAAAACACATTTTCGAACTAGTCGACGCTAAATGTGTTGGACAATTATGACCCATAGCATCACTATTTGTACAGAACATGGTGTTGTTGTACAAATTAACTATGTGACAAAGGAAATTGCTCTTTTATCATTTGTAATTGGATTACCGGGATATATAAATGATAAAAGTCCATATGATTAGTTCCGGATTAATAAGATATGAGACAGTATTAATCCACTAAGGTTTAATCATTAAAATATCCATAGTCGTAGTATTATCGAGATTGTACATCGATAATGCGGAATAGACTAGTATTACACTTGTGCGTAATTTGGAATTAATACTATATAAAGAGAGAGAACGATTAATTTGGAATTAATCGATAAAATAATATATTTGATATATTATACGAAATTAGATTTCGACGCGGAATTAAAATTAGATTTTAATTCGGGCGAACGAGTTAATTTAGAATTAATTCGCTAGCGATGTGAATAGTAATTTTGCTAGGCATAATTATTTAATTAAATTTGATTTAATTACGTCGCGATGAAAAATTCGTTAATTCAGAATTAGCGAATCCAAACCCGGGAGTGTTTGCGGGACCACTCGCATTTTGAATCAAGTGAGGCCCACAAGTCACATCATGCGTCACATCATTAGTCACTCAAGTGATGGAAGTCTTGTCACATTTTTGGTGATTGACATCTGGACACTTTTGATTGATGTGATTAGTTGAAGAATTTACTGTCTTGTACCAAATTATGAATTTTGAATTTGGTAAATGGTATTTGTTTTTGGAAAAAAAAATACACAACACATAACTTCATCTTCTTCTCCTGTCTCCCATACACGGCACTTGGTGCCATTTTTCTCTCAAATTCTCTCATTGGCCGAGAGTTAAAAGAAACTAATGGAAGATTTGTAGCAAATATTTCATGGTGCTAGCACACTTAAAGAGTCTTACAAAGGTGATAGGGAAACCTATTCATGAGCATGGAATCATCATTCTCAAAGCTTGGAGCTTGAAGAACAACACAAGGAGGACAACCATGTAGGCCTTGGCTGAAACTCATGAAGATATTTTTGTGTTCATCGCATCCAAAAGCCGATCAAAGTGAGTATTTCTGCTACTTTACTTTGATGTATTCGCAAATTTCATATGCTTAATTGATATTGGTTTGACCTAGAAAACTCAACAATGGTATCAGAGCGGTTATTAAGCATGAAATTGAATTTAGGGTAAAATTTGGGTAAAATTGATTTGAGCATGATTTGATAAAATTGATTGTTTGATTATGCTTGAATGATGATAACTTAGAGTTATGCATGGTAATTTTGTTTTTTGATCATTGGATGAGTTGAAAGACATGGGATAAATTGATTTATGATTTAATTAGATTGAAATCGAAATCGGATTTAAAAATCCCTACAATTGTCGTGACATCAAAAGCATGGAAATGAATTGATTTTGTTTCAATTGTGTTGGACATGAATTGAATATAATAAAGCATGATTAATTAGTGTAATTGGTATTTTGGAAATGTTAATTTGACTAATTAATTATGGCTAATACACTTTAATTAATTAAATTGTGAAATTTGGAATTTTAGAATTTAATTAGTTGGGCTAAATTTGGAATTGGGCTAATAAAGTTGTATTCGGGCTTAATGGGCTTGGTTGGGCCAAGTTTGGTTTAGGTTAATTGGTTGGATCCAATTGGGCCTAAACCCATTTCCATAAAGTCCAAATATGATTAAATGGGCCTTTAAAATTTTAATTGGGCCTAATGGGCCTAAATTGATTTTTGGCAAAGGGTGATTCCTTATTGGGCTTTGGTTGCCAAAGTCCATGCCTTATAAATTAATTGAAAGCCCATTGGACTTTAATTAAATTGACATTTGATGTTAAATTGGGCTTTGAGACCCGTAAAGATTAGATTTAGAATCTAAGTCGCAAAGGCTCATTAATAAAGTGTAATTATATAATTTGGAATTAAATAAAGAATTAGTACTGAATACAAATTAATTGGATTAGATTGATTGATAACATGCTTTGTGTGAATACATGGATGTGATGTATGAATAATGTATATCAGATTGATATTAGATGGGTGAGGGCAATTTTGAAAATTGTTGTAATAAATTTAGAATTTATTAAATTGGACCTGCGTGTCCAGCCTATTACCTCTTGACTCTTTGTATTTCTCTTCTCACCTATTCCCCTCAATGTAAATGAGGTTTCTTTAGAAGTGTTATGTAATTGGGTAGAAGTAAGATTTGTGCTAGCGGGAGAGAGGAAAGTGAGAGATTTGTTCTAGGAACAAGTTGTTTTAAATATCCATCCGCATATCATTATTAATTTATTTTTTCACGCCTTATTATGCTTTTAGAATGAATGCTTAAGGGTGTATGATGAGACCTAATCAAAGATAATTAATTGGTTGCCAATTACGCAAAAAACCCTCAACAAATATTAAGCGTTTTTCCTTCCATTGAATGATTCATTCTCAAGATCCAAGATTGGCACTGGTTTGTTGGCCAAAGTCAAGACCTTTGTCCATCGCGGATGTGTTTGAATCATGAAGGCTTTGTTCCATATCGCATGTCTTGTCCAAGTTGTGATTTGTTGGCCAAAGTCAAGATCACTTCTTGTCCATCGACATCGATTACGAAGCTTTCCAAGGTCAATGGGTCCCGCTTAACTTGAATCATTAAGTTTGTTGTGCCAAAGCCAAGGCTTAATTGATTCAGAGGAAAAATGTTAGGCAATATATTGGATATATTGGCGTATATTAGATATATGTTTCGGACTTGGATGTCCACCTACTAGATCTAGGAATTGGATGAGATCCAATTGATCTTAGAGATCTACCTAGTTAAATATCATACAGCTTGTTGGCCAAAGTCAATGTTGTGTTATTTAACGGGATCCTAGCCCACTAGGAAACTAGGTTTCCCGAGTACTCAACAGAGGGTTAGAGGCTCGTCGAAAAATAGTGGGAGGCAAGTATTAAATTTGCAATTTCGTTTAGATACTTGCCAATACGCACTCATTTCAATTTTTCGTCATTACATAAATATATTAGTTGGACTAATATTTAATCGTTGTTTTAAATTAAACAGTTGGACTGTATTCAAACTACTTCAAATAATAGTTGATTATATAATTGGATTATGGTAATCAATATATTTGAATTTAACCAATCCGATAATTTGATTATATAGTTAGACTATAGTAGTCATTATATTCAATAGTACCCGAAATCGTTGATTGGATAGTTGGACTATTGAAATCAAGATTACTGAAAGATTAGCGTTTAAAACATAATCCTAGGTGAAAATGTCTTTAAGCGGCTTTAATTTTCAAATTGGGAATAAAACCTCATGATTGTCCTGGGAACTGAGAAGTTATTCTATTTGATAGAATTATATCTCGGGCCTAAGCCCGGAATTGAGAAAATAGTAGAACATGATCTTTGGAAGATTCATGTGATGATAACATTAGTGCTCAATCCTTTATACTTGATGCAATGACACTTTAATTCCGTCGTCAGAATTAAGGATTAGATCATTGTACCATGATGATAAAATTAAAGATCTTCATAGATTTATTCTTAGATCTTAGAAGTACAAATTGCAAAAGAAGCTCTTTCACTCATGTATGTCAGAGAGTACATCTCTCGAGCACTAGGTGTCGCAGATGATTGCTGGCATCGATCAGCTATGTTAGCTGGGCATTACCTACGTGGCCGAGACTACCAAAGATTTGATCTTATTGTCTCTACCCGAAATCTGGGACAGGTTCATTATGAACCAAGAGTAAACTCTTGGAGAGTTGATGGCTATGCTCAAGGAGGCAGAGCCAGAGCTTCTAAAAGGGGCAAAGGTAAAATCATCACAAGTCTTCTAGGAAGACAAAATGACATATCCCAAGATGTCTGCCTAAACTGTGGCAAACGGGGTCACTGGATGCGTGACTACCGTATGGACAAGGCAGACATGAAGGAAGAGAAGACGGGCAAGGCTCCAGTTTCAAGTATGTTTGTCATAAACATGTTCACTATTAGTTTCAAAATAGGATTTTTGATACTAGATGTGGTACATAAGATATGTACTGATGTGCGGAATCTGTTGATTAGCAGGATACTGACTTCAGTCGAGATTGACCTATGAGTCGAAAACGGGACAAGAGTCACTGTTTTAACTGTAGAAACCTAAGTTTAGGAACTACCCTTTTGGGTATGTACTTAAATTAGGAAACTGTTATAATGTACCTAGTTTGACTAGAAACATGATCTTTATATCTAAGTTTAACCCGTTGTGGGTATACCTTTATAATCTAGAACACTAAAGTGTTTTATTTTATAAAGATGATATTGAGATAAACACATTAGATGTGAATAACAGTATTTATATTTTGAATATAAATGAATCTCAAACGTATAACATGACAGACAAATAGCTCAAACTGAATTAATCACATGAGACTTATTTGTGGCATTGTTGTCTGGGACACACTAACAAGACTCGTATATCCACACTTTTAAAGAGTGGGTACTAGGACGGATTTGATTCTAATCAAATAATGTCTACGAATCTAGTTTATTAGGCAAAGTGCCTAAAATACCTTTTTCTTGGTAAAAGTGCAAGTGCCACCGATCTGTTAGCCCTCGTTCATAGTGACGTAAGTTGGCCCATATCTAGCTAGGCTATAGATGGATATAAACACTTCGTAACCTTTACGGATGTGGCATCGCGTTATGGTTATGTGTTTCTTTTGAAACACGAATCAGAAAATTTTGATAAATTCAAAGAGTTTCGACACGAAGTAGACAAACAGATCGGCTAAAGTATAAAACCGTCACGGTTAGACCGTGGTGGAAAATACTTAAGCAATAAGTTTCTCAAATATTTGAAAGAGTATAATATTCTTTCATAATGGACTCCTCCCGGAACACCTCAAATATGACGGTGTGTCCGAACGGAGAAACTGAATTTTGTTAGACATAATAAGGTTAATTATGAGTCGCTCTGAGCTACCATTTTTCCTTCAAGGGATACGCATTAAATAGTGCAAAACTTATTTTGAATAAGGTTCCATAAAATATGTTTGACAGACTTCATATTAGATATGAACAGGAAAGAAACCGGGTTTTCTCATTCCTGAAGATTTGGGAATGCTAGGCAAATGTTTGGATGATACCAAACTAAAACCCAAATCGGATAAGTGCCTAATTTATAGGTTATCCTAGGGTAACCAAAGTATAGTACTTATACAACTCACAAGAGAACAATGTAATTGTTGCTCTCCATGCGGTTTTCCTAAAAGGAATACCTATATGTAGTGGTAAGTGGGAGGAAAGTAAAACTCGATGAAAATTGGAGTAATACTGTTCCAGGCACCGATTTCTTAATGGAACACAAACAGTTCATCAGGGATGAAACTGTACCACAATCTTCAAATACACAAGAACCACGCAAGTCGGAGAGAGTCAGAAAACAACCTTGGAGGTATGGGTTTCTGATCTCACCTCATGAAGATGTCAATCTTATTGAGGAACATGAACCGACTACGTATGAGGAAGTGATACAAGGTATCGACTCCCTATTATGGCAAAATTCCATGATGTCCGAAATGGATTCCATGTATACCAACCAAGTTTGGACACTGGTTGATGTACCGGAAGACATTGAGCCTATTGGTACAATATGAGTCTTCAAGGAAGTCAAACATGGATGGCAACATACAGACGTATAAAGCTAGGCTTGTAGCGAAAAGTTATCGTTATCAACATTGTGTCGATTACGACGAAACCTTTTACTCGTTGCCATGATTAAAATCTATTTGGATAATGCTTGCTAATACTGCATGTTTCATTTATAAAATGTGGCAGATGAACGTCAAAATTGCTTTCCTTAATCGGAAACCTTTTGGAGGATGTTTACAACATCCTGACTGTTTTGTCGTACCAAAATGAGAAAACAAGGTTTGCAAGTTAAATCGATCCATTTATAGATTGAAGTAAGCATTGCGTTCTTGGAACCAGCGTTTTGATGTAATCATAATGGTATATGATTTAATTCAAAACGAGAATAATTATTGTGTATATAAGGAGGTTAGTTGGAGTGCATTGACAGTGATTGTCCTACATAATGATGAGATATCATTTCTTGGAAATGACATTCCCATAATACAATCGGTGAAAGCTTGGCTTTCATAAAAATTCTCCATAGAATACTTGGGAGAGACAACCTTTATTATAGGAATAAGGATCTAATGGGATAGATCTAAAATTGTTGACACTCTCTGAGTACTCGTACATTGAAATAAATGTACATGACCTGGTGTCTCATATGCTTTGAGCATATGGAGTCACAATCAGGCCAATCCAAGTGATAGTCACTGGATTGATGTTAAGAACATCCTTTAGTATCTTAGATGAACCAAGGATGCTTTCTTAAATTATGGAAAAGAAGAACTTGAAGTGACTGGGTTCACTACTGCAAGTTTCCAAACCAACAAATAACGATTGTAAGTCGTAATAAAGGTACTATAGAGTTTGAATAACTGAACAGTGACCTGGAAATCTTCCAAACAAGATACTGTTACCGAATAAACAACAAAAGCGGAATATTGCTGCAATTGAGGCAGCAATAGAAGCAATTTGGATCTATAATAATCATAATCAGATTAGGTATAGTTCTGTTAACAACTGAGCTAGGCTACAGCACAGGCTAAAGAATTAATGGTCTCATCAACGATCCAAGTATATACTTCAACTATTCATCTGATTCGTTCGGATCATACATCGTGGCGATGTGATGATCGAATAAATCGCATCAGATGATAACTTTGCAAATCCACTGACGAAAGCAGTTTCTCAGCAGAAGTTTGAGCGACCTGTACATTGTTCAAGTGTAGGAACTTGAGTGATTGTCTATAGGCCAAGTAGGAGATTGTTGGACAATTATGACCCATAGCATCACTATTTGTACAGACACATGGTGTTGTTGTACAAATTAACTATGTGACAAAGGAAATTGCTCTTTTATCATTTGTAATAGGATTACCGGGATATATAAATGATAAAAGTCCATATGATTAGTTCCGGATTAATAAGATATAAGACAGTATTAATCCACTAAGGTTTAATCATTAAAATATCCCTAGTCGTAGTATTATCGAGATTGGACATCGATAATGCGGAATAGACTAGTATTGCACTTGTGCGTGTTATGGGAGCATAACGACATAGTTCTCATATATTTGAGTATTGGATACTCATGCAAGTGTAATAGGAAGTTGTGTTTACCGATGGTACGGAAACAGCTTCGCTCTGGATAGACCCCTCGGAATCACATTGGTAGTATGACTATGTGTCTATGGGAGTCCGAATCAAGGTAGGTGTATTTGGTATTAACCTGAGACTTGCATCGCTAATACTTGCAACAATCAATTTACTTTGGTTTTGGTCGTCCAGGGCTTTAACAGGTTCTGTGTACGCCTCTTCTGGGTATATTGAGAATCGTAGTGTATTGGGTGTGATGTCAAGATGGAAGTATCACTTCAGTCATATGGAGATGATGGTCACGTTAGATACGGAACTGGTGCTCTTATATGCTGCAGCTATCGGGATAATATGACTAGGTCATGTTTATCCGATTATAGAGACTAGTTACCAGAGATCCGATATGTGCTTCGTACTGGGCAAACACAATTCCAGCCCTAGGCCTAGCACGTGACATTTGATACTGGATCGCAATACGCAATACTACGTATACTACGCCTGATAAAGATTATATATTCCTTTAAGAATATTTCTGGAGAATTGGGTAGGCACGGTGCTTTGCTAGAAGCCAACCATGTCTTGTAAATCGGTAAAAACGTAGTACTAGGTACGTACGTGTTCGGATAGTCCGACGACCAGATTTACTGCCAACATATCCAGGGATCTCATGGGTCGCTTCCCGAAGATTCACTAATTACATATGACTCGCACATTATTAATCTGGGATTAATTAGTAGAGAGAGAAAATTAATCTAGGATTAATTGCGGAGATATTTTATCTGGGATAAAATACTATATGAAGAGAGATAACGATTAATTTGGAATTAATCGATAAAATAATTTATTTGATATATTATACGAAATTATATTTCGACGCGGAATTAAAATTAGATTTTAATTCGGGCGAACGAGTTAATTTAGAATTAATTCGCTAGCGACGTGAATAGTAATTTTGCTAGGCATAATTATTTAATTAAATTTGATTTAATTACGTCGCAACGAAAAATTCGTTAATTCAGAATTAGCGAATCTGAGCCCGGGAGTGTTTACGGGACCACTCGCATTTTGAATCAAGTGGGGCCCGCAAGTCACATCAGGCGTCACATCATTAGTCACTCAAGTGATGGAAGTCTTGTCACCTTTTTGGTGATTGACATCTTCACACTTTTGATTGATGTGAGTAGTTGAAGAATTTAATGTCTTGTACCAAATTTTGAATTTTGTAAATGGTACACAACACACAACTTCATCTTCTTCTCCTCTCTCCCACACACGGCACTTAGTGCCATTCATGAGCATGGAATCATCATTCTCAAAGCTTGGAGCTTGAAGAACAACACAAGGAGGACAACCATGGAGGGCTTGGCCGAAACTCATGAAGATTTTTTGTGTTCATCGCATCCAAAAGCCGATCAAAGTGAGTATTTTCGCTACTTTACTTTGATGTATTCGCACATTTCATATGCTTAATTGATCTTGGTTTGACCTATAAAACTCAACAAAATGTGTTTTTGGCGTCGAAATATTCGACGCTAATAGTAAAAGAATCACCGCTGTAAGTATACAAATATTATTTTTTAATATACTTTAGCGTCGAAACTAAACGACGCTAAAAATCTAACTTTTAGCGTCGAATTATTTCGTCACAATATCTGACCTATAGCGTCAGAAAATTTAATTTAGCGTCGAAATACATTGGACGCAAAATGGAGTTTTTACCATCGAATATCTTTTTTTCGACGCTAAATATTATTCTCGTCGATGTTTCGGCATCCAATTTTTGTGTCTAATTAATTCGATGCTAATATACATTTGCGTCGAAACTGTGGATTTTTGCGTCGAAACTAGGGCATAATTTTTGTAGTGCATATTCAAACTTTGCTGCTAACAAACCTTCATAAGGATTTGTCTTTGAATGCATCATTGTCTGCAAAAGGGCTTGTCCAAGAAGAATCAAGAAAATTAATATAATCTATCAATTTCAACTAGGGATTTCATTTCCCACTAACAACCGTAAATATCCATTTGAAAAGCGCAGCAGGCACGACAAAATCATCATTATTATTAATTTTTAAAAAAAACCTACATAAGATGTGGCCATTTATAAAAATAGATTTATCAAATCTAAGACCTGATTCTATTGGGAATTAAGTTCCAATTTTATCCACATTATGGGGCAAGAGGAACTTTAATGAAGGCAGTTAGAACCTATGCACATTCGGAAGTATCTGGCATGCAATTGATGCAGATTCTCACATTAACTTGAGCTCAGTGGGTGATTTTATCCTATGCTGTCAAAGCGGTAAACAAGGAAAGATTTTTTAATAGTTCAACACATTTAAATGCTACCTAAGCATCAACTTTAACCAGTCAAAATGGAGAGTTGACTAGTTAAACATGTAAAATTTTATCTAATTCATAATAAATTATAACTTACAATATCTAAGGTGTCGCCGAAGTACCGCAAGCCACAGTTTGAAAAACTCACCCAATATCTAAGGTGGCTCTTTTAAAGGCATAGATTTTATCCACCTCAACTCATGGGTAAATGATGAGTACCTATAATATACACATTTCAAGTGTATATACTATTGATTTTCCTATATTTTATGTTCTTAAATGTCTTGAATACACTAATATTCATTATTTTATTATTTATGATACATTATATGAAGAATCGAGAAACAAAGAGTGAAAAATATAAATTCCTGATTTCCACTAGTGACTTTCGAATTTGCGCAACCCTTAGTATTTTGATCATTACTTTCTTATATGTTGTCCAATCAAGGTGATTCAAATTGCACTGGAAAAATACTCAATTATTTACAATGTTATAGTTTAATCAAAGAGTGAATTAGAATCTGTCTTGGTCAAAATGGAGCTTGAAATTAAAGGAGATGTAGTGTCGAGACACTGAGTAAGTCAATGTTGCGACATTTCAAGTCAGAGTGTCGCGATACCGAGTAACCTAATGTCACAACATCAGCCAATATCACGTCATTAAGGCCTCAATGTCGTGATACCAATGTGAAAGACTCCAAAACTTAATAGAAAGCTTCGTTTTTATGATATATATATATATATATATATATAAGGGAAATATATAATGTTACTTCACATATTATTTTTGGGAGGAAAGAGAATCTTTTGAGGTTAAAATAATCTCTAAACATAACAACCATGAAAGAACAACTAAGAACAACAAGATCAAATAAGAATCAAGAAGAGAAGATTAACGAACTTGGAGATTGAAGATTGAAAACTATCATGATTCGTTTTCTTTATCCTTTTTTATTAATTCTTTATTGTTTATTAGATTGAACATGATATTGCTGTTTATCTTCTTTATCATGAACTAAATCTTGTTCTTAGATTACAATTGAACCCAATATGAATTTTTGATTGACTGAATATTTTCTACTCGACCATTGGAAGAAACTTGTAAATAACTTTATGTTCTAGGTTAATAATTCATCATAGTTGATCAGTTATAAAGAGAGAAGAAATATTTAAAGGAATATTGGAGAGAAGTTGGGATCATAGGCTCTTTTTATCTTAGTACCTTGTGTGTTTAAGTTGATTATTTAATTTCGTTTGTGAATTACTAACTTTTCCTTCATAATCGCTAGTATAATATCCAGTTATCATGACACATCCATCATGGTTATTTTCTCATACACAAAATATTATCATGCATATAAATTAAGTATTAGAGGGGTTGATGTTCTTGGAATTCCTATCGAATGACTCGAATAATTTTTCAGTATCATTACCCTTTTTACATTATATTTTCCATGAACAACCTTAAGTATTTTGGTGATATCTTGTGCTACGGATATCTAGTTTCAGTGATTTTGGTGGCGTTGGGAAGCCTAGACATAAGGGTATAACTTTCATATTAAGCATTTTCCTTAAATCTTGAGTAACTAAGTCAAATATGGATCTATATTGTGAGTCATTGTACTGTGAAAAAAATTTAAGTTGCACTCACAACATGTGGATTTTATTATATCATTATTTAAAAGGAAAATATCCAACCATTTATGGAAAATATAAATTGGTCTCACTCTTTCTCCTCCCCACCACTTCCCACACCCAAACTTCTATCTTCTTTATTTTCTTATTTTCTTTATTTCTCCTTTGCATTCTCATAAATCTGAGAAATTGGTGAAGATTTATTGTATTTCCAAGTTCTATTGTAGCTAGGTATAGCCTTTATTTCTTACATTGGTGATGTTATTCTTGCATTCTAGCATAACCCATCAAGTTCAACAAGTGATCCATTGGAAACACTTAAGCATGATGCATGCATATTTTGTATGCTGATGACCACATAGAGATATAGAGGGTTGCGTCGCGATGCGACGTGACACAAAGTGGAGCTCTCTGACCTGATTCATGTTATGTGCACGTAGTGATGATCATAAACTGCATCACGACGCAAGCCGACCTAGAAGTTAGCTCTCTAACCTGATTAATGATATGTGTGCACCGCGACATAGAGGTAGTCACATAATGACATGAATTGCTTTAGGTTGGTGTCACAATATGCCCCACCTTGAAACTTGCTTTCATTAATTTACAGTCTTAACCTAGGATGTCAGATAGCCCCCATGTTTCTTTATTGTAACATCCCGCCAGAGGTAGGACGTTACCAACATGAGATAGGTACAGGCCATCTCACTGAGTCTCGAGCCAAAAAGAAACAGACATGACAAACTCTAACATTTAACAACTTGTATTAAACATAATATACCCAAAGGACCTCCAGTCCATTCAAAACACATCAATCTCAAAAGCTATTGCTTATGCCTACAATTACACAAACAACTCTGGACATTATTTTACATATATACATCAACATGCAATGCGTGACACAAAACATAAACAAAAAATATAAACTTTTTTACATAAACACAATTCCTAGGACACAACAACAAGTGACTGTAACTTTGGTAATCCCTCGTCTCGAGCATTAACATCCAAAATTTAATGATTGACCGATCTGTTTGCCCATCCTGTAAAACTGATAAACTGATGTGGCGTGAGTTTTATAACTTAGTAAGTAACCACTCATATTTAGAAAAGCAAGAATATCATTCAAATAAGGTATATTAAATCTCTCACACACACACACCACACACACACACACAGACATATATATATATATATATACACACACGTACTTATATGTAATTATTTATCAGAACAACTTTAGATCTCATTCTGCTTTTTAAAAACAAATCAAACGCAAAATCCTTTATACGAAATACCTTTCAAATGGTTGGCATCCAGGTTATTTATACATGCATAGAAACATACCTTTTGTGAATTAGGAAGCTCATACTGAACCTTTTTCGGAAATTCAATTTTTGAGTTAAGTAAACTTATATGCACATAGACACATTTACATATATATATACACATATACATATTCAATAACACACCATATACTGATCTCTAACATCTTCTTTCCAATGCTCAATCTATAACATTCAAACTAACGAATCACACACATATATCCCACACGTATACCACTATCAATCTCTTTACAATCAAATGACACATTTTATCATAACGAAATATATTACAAGTTATTCACAGACTACACATACATTATTAAGAATGGAACATCATGTTACCAGGTTCATATTATCAATTTCATTCATAATCAAAGATGAAATTTAGAATGAACATACCATAAGTCGATTTTATACGTTAGTAGATACAAAATCACATTACTCGATGATCATCTCTTCCAAAACCTGACTTGTCAAAAATGGATTTTTCCTAAAACTAAGCGTTTTCAAAATCCAGAATCGTCAAAGTAATCAAGAATCTATTAGCCAAGTTACGCGCAAGTACCAGGTAATTTCTGAACAAGACCATGTCGATAGAGGATAGTGGGCTGCCATTTTTTGATGGTTATAACCTGATATCATATCAATGTTGGACAATTATGACCCATAGAGTCACTATTTGCAAAAGACATTGTGTTTTTATACAAATTAATTATGTAGCAATGGAAATTACCTTTTATCATTTCGTAATTAGATTACTTAAATGTGTGAATGATGAAAGTCCTTATGATTAGTTCCAGATTGAGATGATATGAGACAATATCAATCCATAAAGGTTTAATCATTAAATATCCCTAGTCGTAGTATTATCGAGATTGGACATCGATAATATGGAATAGACTAGTATTACACTTGTGCGTGTTATGGAAGCGTAACAACATAATTCTCATATATTTAAGTATTGGATACTTATGCAAGTGTGATAGGAGGTTGTATTTTACCGATGGTATGGAAAACAGCTTCGCTCTGGATAAACCCCGCGGAATCCCATTGGTAGTATGACTATGTGTCTGTGGGAATCCGCATCAGGGTAGGTGTATTTGGTCTTAACCTGAGACTTGCATCACTAGTACTTGCGACAATCAATACGCTTTGGTTTTGGTCATCTAGGACTTTAACAGGTTCTGAGTACGCCTCTTCTGGGTTTATTGAGAATCGTAGTGTATTGGATGTGATGTCAAGACGGAAGAATCACTTCAGTCATATGGAGATGATGGTCACGCAGGGATACATAACTAGTTCTCTATAGGGTTGCAACCATCTGGATAATATGACTAGGTCATGATTATCCGATAATAAATAGACTAGTTGCTTGTGATCCGATATATGCTTCGTACGAGGCAAACACTTTTCCAGCCCCAGGCCTTGCATGTGACATCCGATACTGGATCGCTATACGTAATACTACGTATACTACGCCTGATATAGATCATATATTCCATTAAGAATATTTCTGGAGAATTGGGTAGGCATGACGCTTTGCTAGAAGCCAACCTTGTCTCGTAAATCGGTAAAAAATGTAGTACTAGGTACGTACCTGTTCGGATAGTCCGACGACCGGATTTACTGCCAACATATCCAGGGATCTCTTGGGTCGCTTCCCGAAGATTCACCGATGACGTATGATTCGAGCTAAATTAATCTGGGATTAATTGCGGAGAGACTTTATCTTGGATAAAGTACTATTTGAAGAGAGAGAAAGATTAATTTGGAATTAATCATTGAAATAATATATTTGATATATTATTCAAAATTAGATTTTGACGCGGAATTAAAAATTAGATTTTAATTCGGGCAAACGAGTTTATTTAGAATTAATTCGTTAGCGACGTGAATAGTAATTTTGCTAGGCATAATTATTTAATTAAATTAGATTTAATTACGTCCCGACGGAAGTTCGTTAATTCAGAATTAGCGAACCTGAGCCCGAGAGTGTTTGCGGGATACTCCAAATTGAAAGCTTTGTGTGACCTTTTACTAAATCACTTTTTGTATTAGATATAAATTGATTTGAAAATTAAAACACACAAGCTTCTTCATTCTCTCACCTTGACCGAAACACTCAAGGAAAATACTCTCCCCATTTGCTTTCTTCTTCACCGAAATTGAGATAAGGAAGTGTGAGAATTTTTGTTGCAATAATTCTCAAAGGGCTAGAACTCATCAAGGATCATACAAGGTGTTAGGGAAACCAACTTGAGAGCTTGGAAAATAAAAAACAAAGCTTGGAGCTTGTGGACTCTCTTGGCTGAATCTTGAAGCTACTTGGAGGGAAAAATTTTATTGTTTGACGCATCCATAAACCGATCAATGTAAGTGTGTTTCCGCCACTCTCATTTGTTATTCATTCACATTTCTATGCTTATTTGATCTTGGGAATAAACCTAGAAACCCAACAATGGTATCATTGAGCCAAAATGAGCATGAATTGAATTAGGGTAAAATTTGGGTAAAATCAATCTGAGCATGATTTGATAAAATTGATTGATTGAATATTCTTGAATGATGATATATTGAGGTTGTATTGGTTCAATTTCTTGAAATATTGATTGGATCAATTTTTTGCCCATTGATTGGCTTGGCCGAATGTAACTTTACCCTACAAGTCTTGGTATTTTTTATTTCGTAGATCATTGGATGACTTGAAACGATTGGGATATGTCGATTTAAAATTCAATCGGATTGAAAAATGAATTCGGACAAAATTTCTTACCATTGCCGAGAGCTTGTTAGCATGTAATGGACTTGATTTTTTTTTTTGATTCAAGAATGTTGGACATTAGTTGAACAATATGATACATAATTAATTAGTTAAATTGTATTTTGGAAATATTAATTTGGGTAATTAATTGATGTATTTGACCGGCGTAAACACACACGTATAACGAAAGCGCACGTATCGTTCAAGTAGTATAAAAATATCGATCACACGATGACTTAATTTCTACTGTTGTTATTAATTATTGATACTATTTATTTACAAATATCTAATTGAGGGTGAAGAGAATGATTGTTTGATTGGTTGAAAGTGGTTTTACAAAATAAATAAATAAAAAAAAAAGACAAAAGAAAATACTAAGGAAAATAACAAAAGACACAAAGATCTAGGGTTGTGAATCCTTCTAATATCTTTTAAAAGATGAAGTGATTATTTTATGTTTGTGTAATAAATCAGTTTACTAACCTGGAACACTAAATTATGCAAAAGCCTATGTCGATGGTCAGACGCAAATACCCAGTTTAACCCAATTGAACCATATGTCTATGTCAACCAAATTATCTGGATTCATTAAGTTTAAGTTCCAATTATGGCTACCCCCGCCTGACAGGTATATTCCTATCCTGTAAGGAAATCTATTAAAGGGTTATCTATCCTCAAGGAAGATCGTGGGCTATTAAGTCTAAGGCTGAAACCTAAAATCCCTATGTCTAGTTCATTTTAGATTTACCACATCAATCTCATTGGTGATCAAACAACAAGAAGCATTAAGCTTAAGACTTAATAAGTAAACCTTTAAATTACCCAAACTATAAAATAACCCCTTATAAACCGGTGATATTAGAATTCATCACAACCCCAGCTAACTAACACATAACTAGGGCTAGTAACAACTTAAAAGTAAAAGACATAAAGTAAAAATACTGAAAAGTAAAACTGAAAAGTAAAATAAAATAAAATGCTAAGGTAAAAGGAATTACTTTTACTACTACTAATTTAGATATCTCCCATAAAATAATATATAAACTTGTGATTCTTTTTCCAACCAGCCATATAGGCGGTAACCTGATTAAGTCAAATTAAGTCCAACCAGCCATAAAGGCGGAATCAAAATTAAATTACCAACGGACCAATCTGGCGGTATCCTTGATTAGTCAGGTTTAAACCAGATTAAAATGAATTACCAACCGACCAATCTGGCGGTATCCTTTTTAAATCAATATTTTAAATAGTGAATATATTATTTTCAAGGGAGATTAATCTAAATAGTAACAGTAAAAGAATTACCTTTCACCCTAGCTGGGGAAGTTACCTCCTCATGGTAAATAGTAAAAACTGTAAAAAGTAAAAAAGTAAATTACTATATTAACAAAACGTAATTAAAATTATTTACAAAACTAAAAACTAAAAAAAAACCTAAAAACTAAAGAAACTAGAGAGAGAAACTCTCTCTTTACAAAGAATAGAAGAGAGAGAGTGGTACAACAAATTCTGAAATCTGAAGCTGAATTTATAGGCCTCGGTAGGCTTCCAGCGTCGCGACGCCAAGGCCTATGGGGTCGCTACGCCAGATTTTGTCGACGTGGCAAGCTCTGGTTCGTCTGTTTGAAGATTCTGGATAAGCTGATAAGGTGACACATGACAGAGTGGTTGGGGTTCAATTATTATGACACGTGGCGGCTTCTGATTGGTGGATGAGATTCTTATCTGCCATGTGTCAGATAAGGATTAGATACTCAATTATTGATACTGACGTGGCGCTGACGTGGCGGTGATGTGGCGACACGTGGGAAAGAGACTGTCGGCACCGTAGGATTGCGACACGTGTCATTTCCTGATTAGCTGATGGTGATGTGGCACGACACGTGGCAATGTTGACTTGTTGACTTGCTGACATGGCTGATGACATGGAGACACGTGGAGTGACACGTGGCACACGTGGCGATGGTGACTGTCGGCACCGTAGGATGCTGACACGTGGCACGGCGCATGTTAGCAGATCGGCTGTGATGATGACACATGGCACGACGCACGTTAGCACTGTTCGGCACATTTTAGACGTCGCGACGCGGGAATTTACTAAAATGTCCTTTTTCGTCCAATTTTCATTGTTTTGGCCCAAATCACCTCCAGAATGTCCTGAAACTTTATTTATCTACAAAATAACACAAAACACATCAAAACGTTCACAAAACTCAAGAAATTATACAAAATATTTGGTTAAATGAGTGGGAAATAGTGATATAAATACCACTCATCAGTATTACACTTAAGTTAATTGAATTATAAAATTTTGAATTTTAAAATTTGATTAATGGGCTTAATTTTGAATTGGGCTTGAAAATGTTATATTTGGGCATAATAGGCTTGGTTGGCCCAAGTTGGTTTAGGCCAATTGGATTGGATCCAAATTGGGCCTAAATCATTCCATTAAGTCCAAATGTAATAAATGGGCTTTAAAAGTTTAATTGGGCCTTATGGGCTAAAATTGTTTTCTTGGCAAATGAGGGTGATTCCTTAATTGGGCTTGGTAATTGGGTTTGACCCATATTGACCAAAGCCCATGCCTTATGAAATCAATTGAAAGCCCATCGGACTTTAATTAAACGAACATTGGATGTTAGTTGGGCTTTGAGACTCGATAAGATTAGATTTGGAATCTAAGTCGTTAAAGCGCATTAAAAGTGTAGATATTTAATTTGGAATTAAATAAATGAATTAGTATTGAATACGAATTAAATTAGATTTAATGAGTAGTTCGATATAATTCAAGAATTCGTACTTTGAGTACTTATTCACAAACGAGTTGGACTCGCGCAAAATCAAATCGTTGTTTGAACATTGGATGATCACAAAATTCAAAGACTAATTAATTGGATTAGATTGGTTGAATGCATGCTATGAATGAATATATGGATGTGTTGAATGAATAGCGTATATCGGATGGATATTAGAAGGGAAAGGGCAATTTTAGAAATTATTGTAAATTTGGAATTTATAATTGGACCTGCGTGTCCAGCCTTATCTCTCAATATTTCTTTGTATTCTCTTCTCACCTAATTCCCCTCAAAGTAATGAGGTTTCTATTATTGTATTATGTAATTGGGTAGAAATAGAATAGTGCTAGTCGGGGAGAGGAAAATGACTGATTTATTCTAGGAAAAAGTTGTTTAATATCCATCTCCATATCGTTATTAATTTACTTTCGCGCCTTATTATGTGTTTAGAATGCATGTTTAAGGGTGTATGATGATGAGACCTAACAAAGATAATAAATTGGTTGCCAATTTACGCGAAAATCCCTCAATTCATATTAAGCGATATTTCCTTCCATTGAGTGATTCTTACTCAAGATCCAAGATTGGCATTGGTTTGTTGGCCAAAGTCAAGGCTGTTGGAGTTTCTATAGGTCCCAAGATCAAAACTCAAGCATGATACACAAGTGAATACAACGACAGAAGTGCGGAATACTTACATCGAGCGGTTGAGCGACGATTTGGGCAACAAAAATTCGAAATTCTGCACACTTTTGCAAAGCGGTGGGCTGCTGTGAACAGTGTTTGGCGCCCCTTGTCTTCAAGATTTGAAGCTCCAAGCTTCAACATTTGGCTTCCCGGCTCATAGGTATACTTCCCTTATCACCTTGGCATGATCCCGGAGTGTGCTAGCACTCTTGTTTTGCCACAAAACACACTTGCTTCCCTCCATTTCTTTTGTTATTTTCGGC